>DWJZ01003127.1:0-17729 GCA_018249125.1 Asbolis capucinus
CTGGGTGGGATTCGAACCCACGACCTCCGGTGTAGTAGTCAGGTTCACTAACCACTAGACCAACCGGCCTGTCTACTGCACTTGACCAGCTTGATGGACTATGGCCAGTAATTGTCTACTAATTGTAGTAAACAGTCACGTGATGCTTATGTGATTAAGCCTTGTCAAAGACGTTTAGAAGAAATAAAAACATCAGACACTCGGACTTGCCACTAACTCTCTCCTATCTGAACATGGTGGAGAATGCTCCTCATATATGAGGAAGCCTGCCTGGTGATGCTTATATCCATGGGTAGTGATGAGCACTCAGTAAAACGCGTCTGGTCCTGTCTACTTTTAACAAAAAAACTTCTTTATCATAAAAAACCGAAATTATTACATATTTTGTATTTTTTTTTTGATTTCGGTTAAAAAAACCGTCGACTTGAGAATTTTCTATTTTTGAATCCAGTTAAAATAAAAGGCATACCGAATACAACTTTTAGTATTTTTGTACCATTTTCTGATGGAAACACAAGTAGGTATTTTTTGCGAAGCTTAATATAGAAATCCTATATTTCCTCTGACTGTGATTCACACAGGACTGTCTTCACTCAAACATGTAATCATATATCATAGGTTGCGAGGTGATTATTCCGTCCTCCCAGTTTCAGTGGAGTCGCTCGCAAGTAATGCGGGGTCACGTTTAGCAGTGTAGCTCGCTATCTGGAAACATGATCTCGCATGGACAACGACTACAGACTGCAAACTTAGTTTGAGGAACGAAAATGTAGGTGTAGATATGGACTGAGGAAACGCAGAGTAGTTGTAGGATATTATGTTTGTTAACAAATATTGTCGTGGACACTACACGTAAAATGTTTTTTTTTATGTTTCATTGTTTATTGTTATATTTATCTATGTCAACATTATATAGTCTATGGTACCGATCGACGCTCGATGGTGGTGCTTTATAATAATTTTATTGTGTTCTAGAAATTAATGTGATGTGTAATGTAATATTCGTGTTAAACTCAAAGTAAAAAATAATTTCTTAATAATAATAAATATCTTTGGACACCTCACACACGGCCATCTGACGCCAAACTAAGCATTAGCTTGAATTCGATGTACGTATTTTCAATACAATTATGAACGTATTTTCTTTTAAACTACCACCGTTTGTCCAGTTGCTTGTGTCATAGAGATGCAGGATTCGGCCAGTGAGGGCCACTTTACATCCTCAAGTTAGGGGTATTAAATCAAACTAAACCGTTACTGATAAGATTTAGCGTGACGAAACAATTACTTTTAGATGTTCAGGTGTGTGAACCAAAAAACTAGCTTCCGCCCGCAGTTTCGTTCGTGTGGAATAATGACTTCGGACTTACCCGCGGCTTCGTTTCCGTCATACATGATTTTTGCGAAACTAACCGTTTACGCAGCGCACGCAGCGGAAGCTCTCAATAGGAAGAAAACCCCCAATTTTGAAACATTCTTCATTGTTGATCCGCTTCTATTGGTCTTTCAGTAATGATATATAAACTGTCGCCTTTCTCGATAAATGGGCTATCTAACACTGAAAGAATATTACAAATCGGATCAGTAGTTCCTGAGATTAGCGCGATCAAGCGAATAAACAAACTCTTCAGCTTTATAATATGAATACAGATTATATTTTTATACGGTCAAATAGACGTTGGGGCACTTCAATTCGCGGGTCCCGTAGCATTCGCTTCTCTCGCTACGTAGCTCGGGCACTGGTCGTGGTGAAAGCAAGTGGAACATCCCTTTTATCCCTTCAAGCGTATATATAGTAAAAAAATAAGTCTATGTTTCTATTAGCAGGTAAGGGTACTCACACTGAGTTTGCTTGTCAAATATATTTTACTTCTGCTAGAAGATCTATCCAGCTGATTAATACAGGCTGTCTTAAAGTATCTTTCTGAACGATTCCGGGGCTCCTGGCTACGCAGAAGACAAGGCAAGCAACTACAAGCCTACATGCCCGTTCGATGTTATATTAAACTAACTACGTCTAGACGAAAAAGTTTTATAACTATTTTATAGGTCCCGGTTGTAATTGGAGAGTATGTGCAGGAATTACACGATTCTCCGCACCCCTGTCTACCATCGTACGACACGACGCACCCCGGGTATCCATCCTTACACCCTGGATATCCTTCCGGTACGGACGACACGCTTCGCCTCGTCCTTTGTATGGCGTACCGCGAAGGATTGGAATAAGTTGACATCGTCTATGTTTCCACTTAAGTATAATGAAGGCGTCTTCAAGACAAGAGTGAATAGGCTTCTTCTAAGTTGATGAGCTTTTCCATCTTAGACATCGCCACTTACTAATAGGTGGGACTGTAGTCAAAATATAATATAGAAAACAAAATACAATATGTAAGTAATAACTCATAATATATAAGAATGTAAAAAAAAAAATAAAAAAAAACAAAATAAAAAAAAATCGTCACATGTGAATCGTTCAGCCAAGTTCGAGCCTTCGGACATAAATACTTTTAATACTTGGTCTGGCTACCACTAAATCGTATTGATATAATAACTTCTAGGCCTTCTCGATTTGAGGAAAGATCGGTGCTCAGTACCGGGCTACGAATAGATTGAAGTCATTCATGGCCGGTCCGCATTTAATAATTGAATAGCTTTACTGTAGGGACGACAAATAATTTAAGTTCTTAAACTGAATTTCCTACCGTTCCTTAATGCTTCAGTCGTCAATTGAAATTCCTATTCAATCCTATTCATAGTTCTTTCGCAATTCTATTTGAAGTATTTAAGTTCAATTATTGGTTCATTTTGTAAAATCCATGTCTGATCTCCTATTTCAATGTTGCCAACGTTAGGAGTCATACTTGCGGTCTTCACACACTCCCCGTAGGGGGCGTGGGGAGCCGATGGGACTGAGTCCCTGATGGGTGGGTCTTCCGCGGCCCGTTAAAACGGGTCGGTCCTTGGGTCGGATCCGAGGATCCTTAGCGTGTCCATGTGGCAGAGTTACTCATGCCAGAAGTCGTTCCGTGGGTGCGGCCCAAAGGTAATCCTGTCCGCACCCGGGGCCTTGTTGGGCTTCATCTTCTGGATCACCCGCTGCACCATGCAGGGGAGATGGTTAGGAGCCACCGCCTCGGCTTCGGCTTACACGCACTTCTTACTAGGGTTGCCAGCTAATTCTCCCCATCCCTTTCTACCATACGACACAATGTACGACGCACGGATTAGGAACACTATAATACTGTTTTTGACTAAATTATATTGTTTACTGTTAAAAAAACTGTTTTCAGCATTGTTCACACGATTGTCTACCAAAATGCGTTTATACTAAACTTTGGTCGTTGATAAGTTATGCAAGAAGCATTACAAAGCATCTGTTTAAAATATATATAAAAAAATACTATTCATTTTTCTTAAGTACTGAAAGACTTACTCGTACTTAAGTAAGTTACCTGTACTCGTACTTAAGTAAGAAACCAAAAATACTTGTAAAATCATTTATATCATTAAAAAACCTGACTACAAATACTATACGATCGATACGATACGATACGATCGATAAAACGACCATTGTCAACGTAGTCGCAGCCAGTTAACCTAACCTAACCGTCAGATGTCGCTCATAATCACATTCAATTATCCGATAAGTAGCAACTTTTAATTAAAAAAATATACAGTAAAAAGTTCTCAGTTAACATATATAATAATAATTCTTTTATTTCGGACTACCATTATGCAAAAGATGTTAGTATGTTAGTAACAAATAATTGTGCTTACTTCTATGCGAGTAATGTTAGTATTATTTTATACTATCTTAATCCTATTGTAAGCTCCATCCAATGTTTTTGGATGAGGCTGTCTAACCTAGCAGCAACCATCTTCATAATGCCGTTGCCACTGCTGCGTAACCGCTGTAGTGATGATGTAGCTTTTTTGCGCAACACCGCGTGGAACCAGTCTGTTCGTGCGTCATCAAACATCTTTGATGCGCTCCAGCGCCACATATATATAATCTTTTTAGTACTTTTACATATATTAAAAATATTCACACGAATTGAGTGCCTCCTCCGTTTTTGATGTCGGTAAAAAAGTTGGCAACCCTAATTTCATCTTTGGAAAACAAAGGTTTGGCAGCGGCAACCCGCGTAGTACGTAGATAAAAAGGTAGTCCATGCATTGTTTACACTATAACCAGGCATCCAGGTTATGGAACGCTCTTCCTGAAGAACTTAGAAGACCTGGAATTTAGTTCAATTTCAAGAAAACACTACAATGTTTCTTGTCCAATCGTCATTCATAATATAACTAATCTCGAGACATCAGTTATATGATTATATATGTCTATTCTGTATAAATATATTTTTTCATGTATTAATATGTACGTATATTTTTTTTAAACATGTATTATATTATATTTCGTTCATGTAAGGTAGTAGATACGACCTACTCTTCTATACTTGGTGTTACTCGCAACGTACCGCTTTTCGTGCATATCTGTTTAGCCTACTGGTTAGCTGGTAGATAATGCATTACGCATTAAGCTCGCCAATTTTACCGCAATAATTATTGTGGTCAATGAAGTTTAAATAAATAAATAAATAACCAATCTCTGTATGAAGTTTCATTCAGATCTGTTCAGTTATTTTTGCGTGACGTAGAATTAGTTTTTTTCTCCGTTCCTTCTCCTTGACATAGCACCTTTCCGATCGGTCGTAGATTCAAAACAATGTTGACGTTCAAAACTGTATTTTTAATACGAGAATAAATCAATTTTGACTCCATCCTCAGAAACATTGATAAAATTTGTAAAACTGAAATAAAAATTTACATCGGATTCCATAAAAATAGTGCGTTGTAGGTTATATCGTTCAACTGATACTAGGTTATCGGACGGAAGCGAACCAGGTATAAATAACAGGTACAAAACGGCACTATCGGTGGGGCGCCTTGTCCGGCGACTCGTTTTTCCAACGGAAGTCGGTATGAGTTACTGAGGACGCCACATCCGACCTCGATTGTCGCCTAGACAGTCGTTGTATCTTGGCTCTTTTAATTTAACATTAAATATTAATCTGGATTACATAATAGAGTAGTTTTTGCCCATAATATGTTTCGATTTATTCGATTCAAATTCTTCATTCAGAAATCGATGTGTTAGTAACTTTTGTCTATGGTAACAACTTAGAAACTTTTTAGTACGTTAAAACCTGTTACGTAATTCATAATAAAAATAAAATTTAAACAATAAAAAAAAATAAAACAAGTAACAAATCTCTCTAAAAAAATATTGGAATAATTAAATACAATACAAAAAATAACAAAATTACGTTACAATTAAATTAAAATAAACTAAATAAAATTAACTCAAACATAATTAAACATATCAACTTTAATACACAATGTACTTACGGCGGAAAACTATGCAAGTCGGTTTCCGTAATGATTCTCAGTACAGGTGCACTAAGATCATTTGCCAATATTTTTGTGATGGTGCTGTTACTCCCCCTAATCCTGCCTATCAGCGATGCTACGTTCTTCCACATGGAAGCTATTAGTTTGTTTCTATAACTAAAAAGTTCCAATGTATATCTTTTAACTCAATCCGATGAAACGCTCATAGTCTGATATGCTTTAGAAGTTCTATAGAAGCGGAAAAAGGAAATGACGAGAAGGAAATGCGTTCGTGATCGCAGTAGAATACAAAAGTATTCCGGTGCGAGAACGACGGGACTACGATGTAACCGCGTCGCACATAAATTACTTCCGATTGACTTCAAACGATATAACTTGCCCTGAAGTTTATATTAATATAAATAAAGTATAATAGAAACTGAAATTGCCTTTTCGAAAAAATGCTTGACACTTTTGCAAATAGACAAAGTAAGAGAAGGACAAAGGGAGAGAAAAACATCAAAATATCTTTTAAATCCTTACAAAGTATAGTACCAAACCCATAAAAATTCGATAGTACTTCTCTTAGTTCTTGTTCAAAATGAAAGGTATCTTGCGTTCCAATTGATATAATATTCAAGCACGCAAGAATATTAAAACATTAGAAAATGACCTCGCTTCACTTTAAAAGAACCATCTATCAGAAAAAGGTAGTCATTGTGACATAACTGTAACAGTTAGACATATGGTGTCGTGTACTTATTTGTAGATATTGATATCCTTTATAAAACTGTTGTACATCACTTTGCTCTATTGTCAATAATTTCCGCAGCGTACACGATGTAAGAATCTGTTTTTTTTTTAATTTAATGTAGGATTTTATGGCAAAATAATTTTTATATCGGCTGAGTAGTTTGCCTATTCTCCTAAAAAAAACAATCAAATCTTTCTATATAATATTAATATAGATTAGCTGCCTATAAACACATTATCCTATTATTTTACTTTACATCAGTTGTAAGCATTTACAAGCCCACACTAAACAAACTGGGGTAAATCGCACTGATTGAACTGGTGGAATTTAATTTAAGACGTACGGTTTATATTCTTACTAATAACAGTAAAAACGTAATCTGTAGTCTATCATGATTGGCAAATTTACGAGTTGGGTCTTTATTGGTCCCGTAAATGCCACTTCCGGCACAATCAGCTGCGTAAACAATGGCAAACAAAAGACTGCTACGAATTAAGCGAATAAACTCTCACTACATTGTATTCGAGAACGGTGCCTCGAGAGAATGCTAAAAATTTTAATTTAAAAATACCCTCAGGATTACAATACGTACTGAAATGAACTGTGAAAACTAATGATCATAATTAAATTATGCCTTGTAATGTACAATAGCATTTTTATCAACGACTTTTCTCTGCACGCAACTTCACCCGCGTGGTGGGTACGTTGAAAAAAAGTAGCTTATGTGTGATTCCGGACTATAACCTATCTTTGTGCCAAAGTTCTTTCACATCGTTTTAGTAGTTATTGCGTGAAGGAATAACAAACATTCTACTATTTTTTTTTAATCTTTACTACTTATAACTTTTTATGAACGCGTCCATTACGCGTGCGAAGTCGCGATCAGTCATTAGTGTATTTTTATTTTACTTTATAAGCATTAGTTAATTTTATATTTTAAATTTAATCATGATTTTTAGCTGTTGATCCGTTCAATCGTTTACAATCTTATTATGGAGGACAATAAAATAGGAAATGACGTCATTTGGTTTATAGTAGTACCTAATAGAATCTTATTTCGATAAAGAAAGAAAATAAAAATCACCATCAATATTGAGGCTATTGATGGTGTATTTATTTTATCCGCCATTTTATTGATAGCAATAGAACGACGGGGAAGTTAATGGAGGAAATTTTCACGCAATAAAGGAAGTGGAGAAGAGGTTCGTAAAGGAATTTAATATTAGTGCTGAGCAAAGGGTCGCATGCGATATTTCATTATTAAAGTACCTGGCACAACGCCATCTAGTGTGAAACATTATAACTATATGCAGGCGCACTAAATCGATAAACAATTTATTGGTTGTCTGAACTCGGCCTTGAGACAAAATGCCGTTTCTATTATCGTTTACGCCAAAATGTATGAGAACATACATACATAGGTTATATTTTTGTGCATCAATAGACATTTCCATACATTTTTGAGTGAGGCGTAAACGATAACAGAAAACGCATTTGTCTCAAGCGCCTGTATGTATTAAAAATCAGATACCTTTTCAATATTTTAAATACTACATGTTCGCGCGTTTTTTAGAAAATGTAACTTCTTTGTGGGGTTGGGTTGAGAAGGGAGGGGTACGTTGCAGGGGTGGGGGGAAGTTTTGTTCCACTTGGACGTGGTCCCGGGAAAAGTTAGTAGTCAATAATGAACAAAGTTACTGTTTTACTCACGCTAATAATAAAGAGAAAAGATTTGTACGTTTGTAACGAATAAACTCAAAAAGTACTGATTCGATTTCAAAAATTATTTCACCATTAAAATGCTACATTATCACTGATTGACATAGGTTATATAAACATCTAGAGAAAAAATAGTGATCCTTACTAAAACTTCGATTGTTTAAGCCAAGGAGTAAAAAAATAAATAAATAAATACCTCAGGACAACTCACACACGGCCATCTGACCCCAAACTAAGTTAGCTTGTACTATGGTGATCAGATTCATAAATACATACTTATATATATAGTACGTATTTACACCCAGACACACAGAACAAATATTCCTGCTCATCACAGAAAAGTTTGACCTAGGTGGGAATCGAACCCACGACCAGTGTATCAGTCAGGTTCACTAATCACTACACTAACCGGCCTATCAGCTAGACCAATCGGCCTGTCTAATGTTTACTTTATATTCGATTTATAGATCTTTATTTCTCATTGAGATATATGTACATACAGCCTTGGCCAAAAGTTTGGAGCACTCCATATATTTTGCAGGTGCCTAACACCTGCAATAGTCATCATTACCTTTTGTTTAAATATGAATTAGGCGGTATCTAAAAAGTAATTTAAAACAATAGTGTACCCATTTAGGGGCAAAACACATTATTTTAGTAAATTTTATAAGGTCATAAAAGAGATGGGAATTCCGGACCATCTGACCTTTCTTATACAAAATCTTTTTATAGATGCCCAACACAAGGTCCTGATAGAAGATATCATTTCCGGCCCCTTTAGAGTAGAACGCGGAGTTAGGCAAGGCTGCATCCTCTCACCACAACTATTCAACCTAATAGGTGAACATATAATGAAAAGGGTGGTGGAGTTATACGAATTGGCAGACATCTCATAAATAACTTGCAACTAACGAATGACACTACTATTATAAGTCGGTTAAAAAAGATTTTAAGCATTACCTTCTTTTACGTAAAAATAATAATGTGTTATTTTTGAAATACCAGTTTCATACACAACATTCACAAGTTTGCAAAATGAAAAATATTTACTATAAATACAATGTACAACTGCCTAAACGAGGAAGATTCGTAATTTATCAAAAGAGTTGTGGTAAATAGGTTGTGCAAATGAATTCTTTAGATAATTAATTTCATTCCACTCGTAATTAAGGAAGCTCCCCGCTGTCTCTGCCACGACTGGTCGAATATATTGTACTAGCGTAACCGTCTACTGCCTCTGCGTCGAATTTAACAAAAGAAGAACAGAACAGTGGAAAATAAGCCTATGACCTTCTTGATATCACTGCAACACTTACCTGTCCCATTAGGTCCCACATTTAGGTCCCACCATTAGATCCCACTAACGTGAGGGGTCAAGGCCATAGTTCCACTCTATTTTACGAGAATCTCTCAGAAATATTTAACTAACGTAATTCAATTTATTTAAAATTTCATTTAATTTAATTTCAAGTAACTTTGATCCCACTTTTAGTTTTACAAACACATTATATATTATATAAATTCTTTATATTAGTGTTATATATTTTCAGAAATATCCTCAATAATAGCAAATACGTTCCGCTCATTAGCGTGCAAGTACGTCCCGGTCATTTGTATAAAACATGTCTATTTGTGGTGGAAAAACTGGGGCATGGATTAACTTCGTTGTCGTACATTATGAGAAAACATCCGCGTTGTATTTTACTAAGTGGCATGAATTATATGTTGTTCGGTCAGCTCGCATGAACTGTCTCTGAATCAGCCGATGGAAACACTATTTATTGCGAATAAAATATGTTTTATATAATTATACTTGATAGTTGAGTTGTAAACTTCTCGTAAAGGAGTTAGCTGGCATTGAACATATTAAATCTATATATATTATTCATTTATTTTATTTGTTTGTTTGCTTAAACGCATTAATCTCAGGAACTACTGGTCCGGTTAGAAAAGTTTGTTAAAAAAAGTGTTAGATAGCTCGTTTATCGAGGAAGGCTATGGGCTATATATCATCACGCGAAGACCAGTAGGAGCGGAGCACCAATGATGAATATTTCCAGATCGAGGGATTGTTTTCCTATTGAGAGCTTGCGTTGCGTGCGCTGCGTAAAGGTTTCGCAATAATCAAGTATGACAGAAACGAAGTCACAGGTCAGCCCAAAGTAACTGTTCCACGCGAACAAAGTCGCGGGTGGAAGCTAGTATTATATAATTAGGAGGTCGGGTGAACATTAGTGGCAAAAAATCATGAACGCTTCCCTGCTTCAGAGGGCACGTAAAGCCGTCGGTCCCGGTTGTTGTCGTTAGATAGCAATCGTTAAGCCATATGAGGCTTGCGGGCGGCATAATGTCGAAAGTCCGACACTTGGGTTAGCCAGTAACCTTCACCAATCCGCATTGGACCAGCGTGGTGGAGTATGCTCTAGGCCTCCTTAATAGGAGGAAAAAATTGTGGTTTGAAGTCAT
Organism: Asbolis capucinus; assembly: GCA_018249125.1. NCBI lineage: Eukaryota > Metazoa > Arthropoda > Insecta > Lepidoptera > Hesperiidae > Asbolis > Asbolis capucinus. The sequence continues at coordinate 10,331 of DWJZ01003127.1, forward strand.
AACAGATAAACGTTTCTAAAGTTTCATAGAAGTTACGCCCTTATTGTTTTTCGTACAAGGACGTTCCTCTAAAGAGGTACGTCTGTTACGATGTAAGTCTTTTTCGAGGGGCGTTCAATGTTTTTTCGTTATGAAAGAAAATTCGAAAAATTTTGGGTAAAATCTATTTCTCAGCGTAAACTCCTAGAATCTCAATACATTTATTAAACTAAGTTATTAGTTTTTCTAAGGCTTGTAAAAATATCTGGATTCTTTTCTAAATGCGCATTAATCTCTGCCTTGTTTCATCGGAAAATCGCTTTCCACGAAGATCTTTCTTCAAATTTGGCAATAGATAGTAATCGCCAGGGGCCAGGTCTAGACTGAAAGGGGGTGGTTAATTTCCTCGAAGCCAGTCTCAAACAGGATTCCTCGCAACGCGCGTGATGTGAACCGGCGCGTTGTCGTGAACCAGCAACACCGCCACTATGACCTTTCCTCGCCTTTTTTCTTTCCTTGCCTCCTTCAAGTTGCGTAAAGTATTTGCGTATTTTGCTGCCCTTATATTCACCCTTTTGCTTGTACCTAATTAAATTCCTTTAAAACCCCAAAATACCGTAGTTATAATTTGAAATTTTTAGGGGGGTCTGCACCCTTTTTACCGACTTAAAAAAGGACGAGGTACTCCATTTGTATGTATTTTAAAACCCGAGAATGATTAAAGGATATGTTGTATCCCAGAAAATAGCTTAGTTCCCGAAGGATAACAGGTTAAAATTAGTATGGCAATTCCGCAACCAATGGACCAGTTTACTCGTAGATGAAATTTAGCATGTTTGTAGCTTATGTAAGGAAAATGGTTATAGAATAATTTTTATCCCAGAAAACTGCTTTGTTCCCGTGGGATAATAGGTGAAAATTAGTATTGCAACTCTGTAACCATATGGAAACTCGAAGTGAAGCGAGAAAAATTTCTAGTTTCTTACATAATATTACAATACGAGTTCCTAACCGGATTCCGTTTCTGGTGTAAAACAAAATATTGTAAACTTGGCTAAACAATGTATGGCCAAAGAATGACTAGACGGTTGCAAGTTTGCATTTCTTATTAAAAACAGAACGACAAACAACTGCTGAGCCACTCGCTATTATATTTACGGCATGTTCTACTTCAGGGGTCCGTAACGGTCCACGGTCAGCCGATTCTCGTTTTCAATAGGATCGTAATAGAATCGAAATTGAACGATTTTAGATCAGTTGCACGTTATTGCATTTTATTTTTTTCCGTTTTCTCCAACATTAGCTCCAAGGTCAGCTAGTGGGCGATTGGGATTCTGGGACACCCAAATTTGAAGTACATATAATGTACAAAGTCCGGTAGTCATATTTCAAGATATAGTAAAGATTTTATACAAAAATTAATTTCTTGGAAAACACTGTTATACATAATATATATACTAGCGTCTAAAAGTAGTGGTGTCTTAGACTCACAGGAAAGCTGATATATTAAATCATCAATGCCTAGTAAGTGATACAGCACAGGTTTGGTCGTTGATCTATCAAAATAGTTATTATTAACTTATTAGATATGGATTTGAACATTGAGAATAACACTTGAGACTAAGATAGATAAATATAAGCGTTTCTGTGACATTATCGTGGTTAATAGTTACAAATCTATATAAATGTCCCCTCGTCTATTGTTTTCCTATCGTATCTTTAAAACCGGTTGTACATTGCTCGGTGCGGGACAAATAGCTTGTTCTCTTATACATAGTTTTATAATTCATTATGTATGTAGTCGCATTTAATAATTACTTAACCTGTTTTTGTTTGTAGATGATTGTTTTGTATTTGTAAAATAGTGTATGTAAAAGTATGTAAAATGTATATGTAAAAGTATGTAAAATATATATGTACTGTATGTAAAATGTATGTAAAAGACTGATAAGCTTGCGGTCAAACCAGAACACGGTTTGTGCAAAGCTTCTAAATGTAAAATTTAAACTTGAATAAATTAAATAGAAAGGTACCTTAATGTGCCTTTGCATGTAATACCCCTACGTAAATGGGTCGCCCTGAAAATCAGCTGCTGTTGGCATGTCACGGCCATTATGCTGAGTGCGTTCTTATTTTATCAGTTTTTTTTCTTTTTCTCCAAATATGTTTTTTTTTTATTAATTATTAATGTAGGTACTTACATTTGACTCTTATTTTTAAGTTAATCTTTGTTTTTGTACTTTAATTTGTTAATTGTTTTATTTTGTCATTATTACTGATAAAATTAAATATATTTTCTTTCTTTCTTTCAAAAACGGGAGGTCCTAGGTTCAAGTCCTTGGCGCACACATCAAATTTTAAGTTATTTACGTATCAAAAGTTGATTATCACTTGCTACCGTTAAGACGTCGTGAGAAAACCTGTTCTTCTGAGAATTCTTTACTCTGTTGAGTTGTTCTCAAAGGTGTGTGAAGTCCAATCCAGCGTGGCCAGCGTGGACTGAGGTCTGTATCCCTCACATTATGTGTAGAGACCCGAGCCCAGTAGGATCATTCATAGGATGCCATGATGACCTAGTAACTACGCATTACCCCATTCGCTCCTTTGTGAGTACTTTGAAACATAAGTCACTATAAAAAATTCATAACCCTGTAATTCTCAAGACCTTTTGATGTTTATGCGCTTTTCTGTGCCATTTAGTTATGAGCTCTTACTAGGTTTTGAGTCTTTGTTTCTCGTGACGGACGCCAAGAGTCTTTGGGCCACGCTTAAAGAGTAGCAGTTAGTGCTAGGTTTGAAAATGAGATCACGGAGTCCACGAAGTAAAGTTTAATAAAATACAGATTTTCTTCTTTCGGGACAACACTAGCAATTGTTAATGATGTCCTGATGTGCATGGGCAACGGCATCCATTTATCACCACGTGGCTAACCAGCTTGTTTGTTGCTATTCCCAAAGATGAAGATTCTAATATCCTTCTAATATTATTAACGCCAAAGTTTGTGAGGATGAATTGGTCGGGTCAAACTGAGGGATGTTAAAGCAACTGCGCGCCACTAGTAATTCCTAGTTACTTACTCTTGCGTAATAAAAAAAATCTAAAAAAATACTTGCGCGGACCATTTAAAATCCGTTCGCGGACCACATTATGGCCCGGCTTGGGGTGTAGCAGCCTTGGTCTGGAATAAGACAGCAATTTTTTTATAAATACAACTTCGACGCGGGCGAAGCTGTGGGCGGAAACTAGTTTAAAAAGTTCTTTAAATATCCTTAACAGTACCCAGATTTCAGATGCTTTTATTGTACTCAAGTGATAATTACTATGTACCACCGCTGTCGTTTTAGGCGTGTTCTTCATTTACAGAACCTCCAAAAAATAACGAGTGTAACATAAAAAGAGCTTTAAAGTTAAAAAGCCCAAAATGCGTAATGCGAAAACACAAACAACAGTGTCGTGTAGGAAATTAAGGCGAAAGATAAAATACATGCATGTAGTCAGAATACAACCTAATGTCGATGAGAGCGTCCGTCAGTGGAGACGATCTTGATAGCTATAGATGGGATTCTGCTGGGCTTGTGACAATCTGTCATATATGGACCCTGGAAATTCCAGAGGTTCCTAAACATTCTCTTTCTCAGAGGCCACTTTCAAAATTTTGAAGGTCTCGATTGATCCTGGATGGTAGTCTACCAGATTCCCAATATTTATTGAAATAAGTACATAATTATAACGCAAAAACTTGTAAATTGGATTCTAGTTTTGTTAGTTAGTTGTGATAAGAAGTAATAAAGAATTACATTGATTGAGCCAACATTTTTTTCGAAATCAAATAATTTTGATAGACTAGCATACGACGTCAACTTTTTTTTCATGAGTACTTTTGTTTTTTCTTTGGTGTTCAGATATTGATTTAGATTTTAGTATGACGCAAAATGTACTGTTTTAAAAACCTGGTTAAGTAGTGTGATTGACTATATTCTTTCCTTCTAATTAATATTACATAAATAAATAAAAGTTGAACATCCCAGGGGGTCCCTAGACCACTTTGGGAACCACTGATATCAACAATACTTACTTAGCAAGATTTTAATTACAAAATGAACGTTAAATAACGCTTCCATGTATCGTAGGAGAGAAATAACACTTATAATCATTACAACTCATAAGTCCACCACTTGCGGGTCTCCAATGTGAGGGTTACAGGTCTACCATGCTGGTACAGTCCAGATGGTACAGGGTTAGTGGGCAATTCAACTATACTACAATAATGTAGTAGTAGAATATAAATTCTACTCTGCCGAAAGGCGTCCGACGTGCATTAAATAATGCTATCTAACCAACGGCTTTACGTGCCCTCAGAAGCACGGAAGCACGCATTTGTTTCCAAGATCGGCAACTCTTCTTCCTCAGCAGGAGCTCGATACCACCCCGCATGCGTCACTGTTCAAACTCTTACAATCAAAACGAACTGCCGGGCGCCTGTTTATCAATGCTTCAAATAATTTTCCTTGTAATAAAGTACGCTTTATTATAAGGGATAACTCATACTCGACAGATGTTGCTCTAATTTGAATGAGACTACAACAAGCATCAACTTCCAAAAGAATGATATATATCGGTAAGTACGTAAAGTTATGAGGTCTCACGCATAAAAGAACCAGTCGCCTTGATAACCTCTTTCCTCTTTTTTTAACTTCAATAGAGAACAACTGTAACAATAAGAAAAACTGCACCCAGTCCATTATTTCCTATTTAACTGCAAATTTTACTTACGTATGTGATTAGCAATAATATATCTGGCTCTCGTGATATAACTGTGCGTACACGCGACAATAAAGAAGGTTTCGGGGCTGTTGTTAGCAGGGAAACTGCAATATTCACTGCAGTTCTTGGTACATGAACAGTTCCGTTTAATTAGTCGTATTTTACACAATTTACTGAGAATTAAACAAATGAAGATTCGCTTAAAAGTGCTTCCTTGTTCGCAGTAAGACGAAAAATACACAGGACGGGAATTAGTTTTGGAACGCAATAACAGTATTTTGACTATATCATATTGTGGTGGATCTGCCAGAGCTAAGTTAGTATTAATAAAGATTTGGCCAGAGCAACACGTATTTGCAACAACACCGTAATACGACTGTGAAGAATACAATCAGAGTATTGAAATGGGAAGCTAGTTGAGACGTTCAGATTCTTGAACCCTATAGCACATTACGAGGTCGAGCTGAACAAGCTGCATCTTCTCTTTGACTGGTGTGTCACACACCAAACAATTTCTCTACGGTAAGGCGCCAGTGAAGGAATAACTGACCTACATCGTCTGCATCGGTTACAACCATCGTTCGACTGAAAATTTTGAAGTTCAGGAGAGCTCATATAATATTTGCCACTGTCGATATCACATTCACTTTTTTCACGCGCTCCTTGTTGCTCAATACAGCTGATTAGTTACAATCAACAGCAGACACCGGCAGTAAGGCTTATTTATGGGAATAGCCTACAAACGAGCAGCGCCCTTATCCTCACCTCATACTAAACCCTGGACTGCCAGTTAGTATTCCAGACCATCTCAATAGATTGAAACAGATTCTGACACCGTTCGACACATTCCTAGAATCTCCTCTATTTAGTAATGTTAGCCAACGTTCCTATGAAACAGCGCTTAGTAACCACTTGTAGCGTTATGATGAGGCGTGCAGGTGAGGGAGTGCGTTTGTTTGATTATTAAAGCGGTGTTAATGTACGGTTTGAGTGCCGCTACTACACCGCCCGACCAAGCTTCATCCTCGGGATTTACTACATTTTACACAAGAACAATGTATGCGTTTGAGCTCATATCACGTTCGTGACCGACCGCGCCAGTGTTTGCGACTTTGTTGGATTAATGAAGGATTTTTCTGGGTTTTGTTGTTATATTTTGCTGACTTATTCAACCCGTACTAATATAGACTTGGTTCAGTACGAGAACATCTAGACCATCCCACAAAACTAAGGACTGATAGAGGACTCACTGGCCAGACGTCTTTCTATGCGTGACAGTCCTACTAATGTTATAAATGCGAAACGAGATGTTTGTTACTCCTTTCCGCAAAACCTACTGAACCGATCTGGATGAAATTTTGTACATAGATAGATTGTAGTAATAACACTTATAGGTAGGCTACTTTTTGTCAACATACCTATCAGGCGGGCGAAGTCGCGGGCAGTCACTAGTTCTCTATAACTAAACTAAACACCGACGTTTTGTCTTTAAACTACCCTACTTACAATATTTTTATTTACAGTCAAAACTGCCTGACATATTGTATTTGTGAACGGTATGACGGAGATAATTTTGTTTGCGTTATATCTCCTCATTGAACTTTCCGGATTTATCAGAGAATCTTGTTACAGCGGAACCTTCTGGAATACTCAATAGAACGTTATATTTCGTGCTCCAGTTGTTACGATACTGGACTATTGGCTGTTACAATACTTCACTATGATTTTTAAATATTAGTAATATCACGACATATACTGACGGACTCCTCTTATTAGTGCGCGATACTGTATATTTAACTATTACAGTCATGTCACAGTAACTACTTTTTCATGTTAAATTATTCCGAAGCGAAGAGAGAGCAGTTAGTACTAGTAATAAACTAAGTCAATAAGTAATCATTCTGTTTCACAAAGAAGGTTTATTTAATAAACACAATTATTTAAAAACACAAGCTTTAATCATAAATACATAACACAAAGAAACATACAAAATTTCATTACTGTATTGTTAACCGTTGAAGAGTTCCCTTGTCTGGAGCCAATCCTGAATGTAGTATCAGGCCATGCTTGTCATAAAAATACATTGTCATCAGGATGAAAACTTCACGCAAAATTTCCGCACCGTAGTGTAAGAGGAAGTGGGTCTAATTAAGCTTGCAAGATTTCACCCGTAACAAACTAATATACAAATAGACTAACATACTAATATACAAACATACACTGCAAGTTACATGAAAGCCTATAAAAAAGACGAGTGGCACTGCTATCTATCAATTCCTTTTCCAAAATTAGACAAAATCGTTTTATTTTTAACGAAACCTTAATTTTTCGATTATTTAATTCCTAAATATTTTTTGTGCAATTAATGCTATAGTTTTCAGAACTACATTTTGGTAATTTTTATATCCTTATATGACATGTTAAAGCAACATTAATTAAAGCACCCTTCCTGTGGTATTTAAAGACTTCGCTTAAAATGGTCAAACAGGGCAAATATCTTTTTAAATCGCAGAAGCGAAAGTACATTTTATTTTCCATTCATATTCGTACGGTGGATCGTATTTAGCCAGAATTTACTTTTGGATAACGTAATAAAGCGATAAAGGGCAGTGCGACGCTTTCTGTATTGAAACGGTAAACAGGTGTCCTAATTAA
>DWJZ01003128.1:0-17727 GCA_018249125.1 Asbolis capucinus
TTTTTTGGTTTACTTATCACACGTTGAGTAACACTATCGAAGTTTTCATACAGACCCCTAACGTTTTTGAAAATATTTTATAGCCTTTATTCATCAGGGATAATGTAGGATTCTAGTGGTAAAGAAGTTTTTTAAACCAGTCCAGTAGTTACGCAGCCTATTTAATTCAAACAACAAATAATCAAGTCTTTCTTCTTTATAATATTCGTGTAGATACCCTTTTTTTTGTTATCGAGGGGAAAACCTTCAAAAGGTGTCCGGCACTTTGGGAGAAGTACCAGGGTTTGTGGGATTTTTACCCACTAAAACCCCCCCGTTGGCCTGCCTCTGCGCTTTGTAAGGACTCCGAGATCTCACAAGGAACACTAGAGTCGTGTAGATACCCTAGTGTGAATTTATGTGATGTAAATAAATTGATTATTAAAAATTTATTTTTACTAATCGTTCCTTTCTCTATTTGCAAATAAATATTCCTTTACGGTTTTTGGAATCTGTTTATTCATCATGAAACAGAACTCTACAATTTGATAAACCCGACGTAAAATATTTTTAATCCAAATTATTGTTAAAACTACTAAAGCAAATCGTAAGTTAAAATGGCTTTGAATCCTTTTTCAATTGTGTTAGATATATTTCGTTTTTTTGGACGATAAGGTTGCCAACCACTGTCTGAGTCATTCCTAGTAAACCCATTGGTTTTTCATCATGTATTATGTAATGTTACCATGTCCTGTAACGTGAAAGGCTAGCCTAGTCGATAATGACATTGACTACGATGCAGAGGTTCCAGGTTCAATTCTCGACCGGGGAAGTGGGCTTGATATCTTGAGGAGGCCTAGAGTCAGCTCCAATGCGGTTTTGTGGAGTGGTTAATATTAAACCGGTGTCGAAAGTTTCGCAAATTTAAAAATATACCTCCTTAACGGGGGTCAAACATCAGGATGAGGCTCAAAAACTATCCAGGGCAGCTCAGGACCTAAAAGCAGGATATCAAAGGCAAACATGACATTTGGTCTAGAGGCGAGCCCAGTAGAACCACTTAGTGAACCTGCTACAGCGGTCGTGGGTTCGATTCCCACCCAGGTCAAACTTTTCTGTGATGGGCAGGAATGTTTGTTCTGTATCTAGGTATAAATATCATATATATTTGTCAGTTGTCTGGTCATCATAGTACAAGTTTGCGTTTAGTTTGGGGTCAGATGGCCGTGTTTGATATGTCCAAAGATATTTATTATTATTTATGTTCATCAGTTAGCCAAGTCAACGTTACACTAGACCTGGAATTTTATTTACCAGGCAAAATATTTGAACCAGTCAAAATAATAAGGATGTCTTCAATTTTGGGCTGATGGACGTTGCCGCTCAGCATGACTCATCTCAATGTTGCCTAACTGTTCGTAATACTTGGAGCGTGAATTCATCAAGGGAATTGGCCGTGCAATATCTTGCCTTCAAATACTTTGGTGGTACTAAAATGATGCAGTAACTTCAGTGTCTATAGAAAGTTTAACAATCTTCTCCCATAGCTCGAAAGTCGACTGGCAGAGAATGCTTTTAGAATTTAGTCGCCCTTTTGTATCCTGCATTATTTTGTATCCTGTATATTGCATCCTGTATTATTTTGTATCCTGTATTATTAGTTATAAGGTGCAATAAACTAGGAATAAATATAGTTTAGTTTTCAGTTTTTCTATAGAATAAGTTAGTGCTTGACATTAATCACAACTGATGGTAAGTGGCAATGATGTCTAAGGTGTTGGGCGCAATAACTTAGTAAATGCCTATTCACTCTTCTTTTCTAGACTCCAACATCATACGTGGACGGAACACCGACACAGGCAATTTATTCCAATCCTTCGCAGTACGCATAATGAACGATGAGACAAACCGCGTCGAAACAAAAATATAACACAATATGGACCTACAATACACCCAGACATAAATGAAGGCGTGCTTTGACCTGGCCCTCTACTAAGGCTCATACTATGGACGTCTTGCCAATCCAAGCATCCATTTTTATGCCACCCAAAAGCTTTTCGACGGCTTAGCGATAGCTATCTAACTATGACTAAGCGGCTTAAGGATAGCTATCTAACGATAACGCGGACCGACGGTTTGACTTGCTCTTTAAAGCACAGAAGCGGTCACCTCTCCTACCGATCGCGCCCGTTGTTGCTCAACTTTGTCGATCGTTTACAATTTAAGCTATGAACGCTTCCATACATTCACAGTCAACCTCCAACTATTATCAGAGTTTCATTGGTGATTATGATAAGCATATTGATATCCATAACGATTTGAACGAGAAAATTTAAATGGACGGCACAATTCCGGAGCCGTAGTCGCTGGGGCGAGGAACTAAGTCTAGAGCTTCAGGGTTCCGCTTTAGAAACAATACAGTAATCAGGGCTACATTTTTTTATAAGAGGGCCACAAATGTTATAAGGATACGTGCGCGGGCCACATTTAATGTCGTCGTAGGGTCACGAGAAATGTTCCGTCGTGTTGGTCGGTGTGGGTTACACTAAAATTGCATGCGGGCCGTATGAGGACCGCGGACGTGCGCGGGCCACATTTATTGTCGTCGTAGGGTCACAAGAAATGTTCTGTCGTGTTGGTCGGTGTGGGTTACACTAAAATTGCATACGGGCCGCATGTGGACCGGCGGACCTGGGTTGCCGGTGATAGAACCGATAAAATAAAAGAGAATAAAAATCCGAACCTACTTATATTATCGATGCGAAAATTGTTACTTCCTTACGCAAAAACGACTGAACGAAAATTGATTGAAATTCGGCACAGGGGCAGATTATAGACAGGAACACAGGCTAATTTCATCATCGTACTTACCACGCGGATAGGGCCGCGGGTAGCCACTAGTATTATAAATGTGAAAATTTGTGACGCTGGATGAATATTTGTTCCTCTTTCATGTAAAAACTTAACGAATGTTGAAGAAACTTAACACAGAAATAGACACATTTTTTATCAATTAACACGGGCGGAAACGAATATATAAAAATAGGTTAAGTTAAATAAATCCCGTACAGAACACCCTCTATAAACCGATTCACACTTAACTTCTTTTTTAATTTACGAACAGGCGCCATTAGCTTATCGTTCCAATGCCTTCACAACCGAAACAGGCGTAGAAGGTAGGTAGATATAAGTAGGTATAGATTCCGTCGGCGGCTCGCGAGGAATTCAGAATAGTCGGAATACTTGCGAGAGTGGTTTCCCTAACGATCTGGTTCGATGCAACACCCGCATTATTAACGTTTTTAAAATATATCCCTCCCTTACTCCTACTACTGTGTATATTTTCTACTTAATTGCTATGTATATTCTCTATTTAATTACTATGTATATTTTGTACTTATTTACTATGTATATTTTCTACTTAATTACTATGTGTATTTTCTGCTTAATTACTATGTATATTTTTTACTTAATTACTATGTATATTTTTTACTTAATTACTATGTATATTTTCTACTTAACTACTATGTATATTTTCTATTTAATTACTATGTATATTTTCTACTTAATTACTATGTATAATTTCTACTTAATTAATATGTTTATTTCTACTTAATTACTATGTATATTTTCAACTGTTCTACTTAATTTAATAAAAAAATAAATACATATTATAAATGTGAAAGTTTGTTTGTTTGTATGATTGTCTTTGCGTCACACGTTAACCGTTGCGTTGCGTTAACACGCATATACCACATCCAGGAAATGAATATAGGAATTATTTTATCCCGATTATAGGTTCCCCTGGGATGATGTGTGCTTTTATATGTTAAACGGGTTAAGATGTTTGAGAGACCAACAATTTAACCCTCAGGCTGCTGAGATGTCTCAAGTATGGAGATCAAATTCGAGTTGTAAACTAACATAGTTTACTGATAGTTTATGTCTTTGTCGTACCAAATAGTTTGTCCGTCCGGTCTGCTTGTTTGGTATTTTGACGTAGACAAATCCTTGCTCGAGTCTGTTGTCTGTTGAGTGTTTGTGTGTGATTAGCAACTGTATAGTATTATAATAGATGCTCAAGTTGCTTAGAAATTAGTTTTGGGGTTCCTTTGTGATCATTGTAACTAACAATTTTCTCACTGAGTCCAGGAATGATGCCTTCTTTTTAAACAATAAATTGTAAACTATGTTTTCCTTAACCAGGTTTCGTTCATTTCATTCGTTCAGATGTAAAGTTAACGGACAGATTTAACATTTGTAGTAATAATATAAAGAGGAACAATTGACCCTGGGTGTTGTGGTGCAGTTTTATAGAAGACATCGATATCTAAAAATAAGTTCGCGATACCATTTGTCTGTTACAGTTATGACACAATAACTACTTTTTTCTGGTAATTTTTCCGAAGCGGAGTGAAGGCAGTTTCTTGTCTTTAAAAAGAATGTTTAACCCATTTTTTGCAGTCGGATTTTGTTATAAGCCAATAAGCGTGGAAACAGGCGTCTACCGGAACTGGCTCATAACATTAAATTGGGCCGTTCATTAACAGTCGGGTAGCTGGCAACATTTTAGGTATATCATTTCATTCTCGTTCTCATTAAATGTTCTTTCGTGGATCGTACCCGCAAGTAGACAAAGATTGTCACGTGAAATATTCATTCGGCGGTTGAAAGGCAAAACTGACTTTACCAAATTTTAAAGTAGAGACTTTTATTAAGTGGCGTTTACGTAATGCTAATATAAATGTGTCTTTGGAAAAATTATACCAAATTGCAAGTTTAAAGTAATATATAATTTTTTTTTACCTTGCCTTATCATATATTTGATGTATGTTACTCTTTCACGCAAAAACTACTGCACAGATCTGAATGAAATTTGAAACTGAGATAGATTATAGTGTGACATAATACTTACTACTTTTTATAACCAAGCGGCGGTCGAAAGTTGGTGTTCTTCATTCCATGTAGCTTCATCTCCAGGGTAGGGTTTCAACCCAAATTGGTTTAAAATTGGTTGATGTTCCCCTACAGACCACGGATCTCTTCTTATACCAAGGAGGCCTAGAGCAAACTCCACGCCGGTCCATTGACTCGTGAATTCAACAAACCTGTTTAATGAAACAGAAAGAAAATAAAACAAGCGAATAAATGTAATTCCATACGTATAATAAACATAAAACTGAATGAATGAATGAAACACATCACTATTTTGAAATATCATTCGATCCAGTCCGGTCCAACCAATGTTTAAATAAATTATTCAACATGAAAACAGAGATGAGTGGAACCAGCTGTTTTAAGTTTATTTTTCGACGTTAAATTTAGATTCTATGGTAGTTTACATTACATACATATATATACACATTTACATTACATACATAGATTTGTGGTAGTTTTTTTTTTGTTGCATTAGGTTTAAAAAATTAAAATTTTTAATTATTGGTTTTCGCTCGCAGCTTCGCCCGCATAGATACGTTGATGAAAAGTAACCTATGTTACTCCAGACTGTAATTCAAGGATGCTCAACATTTTTGTCAGTCGGGCCAAACTGACGGCTGATAAATGTATGCAAATTTGTTTAATTGTTTTTTATTAATTTTTAATCTGACATGTTCATTTCATTGTTTTTTATTGTCATTGCTACCTATTATAACTCCGAAACTCCGAATGTTACATGTTGCATTATAATAATAAATAAATACATTACTGCGGGCCACTAATAAGTCCTAGTTAATCTCAGGACTAAAAAGTTCTAAAAACATACTTGAGCGGGTCATTTACATCCGTTTGCGGGCCACATTATAGCCCGCGGGCCTGGTTGAGCAGGCTTGCTGTAATCTGTGTCAGATTTCAAAATTTTGGCGTGAAGCGTATTGTTTCATTTCATTTCACTTCAGTTCCGCGTAGTACGTAGTTATAGAAAGTGTTTATAAACAATTTATTATTAATTAGTCCAGTAGTTCCGGAGCTTAAATGCCTTACACGAACATTTAGTTTCCCTTTATAATATTAGTACGGTAATATTATAAAGATATAGATAGTATCAACCACAAAACCTTCGGATGTCATTAAGAACCTTTGAATAGATATTTGATACAGTTGTTATAAAGCATTTTCTCATAGTTACGTAATATCAAACCCCGATGCGGTTAATTAGTTTCAACTGTCGCACACATCAACTATTAAGAGTGTGTGACAACTTGTGTGTGTGAATTCTATGACAGCCGTGAGTACATATTGAAGTGTTTATAGCCATTGTTTTGATTGTAGGCGATCGAAAATGTTAAGTAACGCGGTCTTTAGGAGGACTAGTGGCAAACTCGACCAATCTAGAATGGGCTCAGTTGTATGCCATCAGTGTGTTGAAGCCCTTTTTGATCGTAGTTGCCGGACCTGTCGTGGAAGAAAAAAGAGTTTGACTTTTATTAAGTTAGTACTTGTTGCAAATTCCATCTTGAATTTTTCTTGTCAAGTTTGTATGGTAAAAATTCCAGATGGAATTTGTACCGAATAATGATGTTCAAATTATGAAATAAATAGGTTGAGATTAGTCCTCGACTGCAGATCACGTCTTCGATACATGCACAGCGCGCCCCCAAACCAGGTGGACCGATGACTATTGTGAAAGTCAAAATCAAATCATTAATTTCATGTAGTTATTTTCAATACGCTTATGAATTTCGTTTTTTAATTTACCACTGTTTCGAAGGTGCCATAATAATGAGGAAAAAACAGCGAAAGGAACTCTTCTGTATTTTAATCTGAACTCGACAGCGTGGTGGACTATGGGATTTACTAACATTATGAGAGGGGACCTGGGCCCAGCAGTGGGACAGTTATGGGTTGCAACTGCAGTTATGGGTTGGTTGAGAATTTACCAATGATTACAAAAGAAAAATATTTTACACCGAGTACATACATTGTGTTTGAAGTTTTTTTTTTTTAAATTGGTTTTTTTACGTATATTTTTTGCTTTTCTTTTTTTTTACTTTTTTTCTTATAACTTTAATAATACCCTCATGTTACACACACATAAACACTATTCGGTTCTAAGGGTTCCGTCTCCGATTAAGACCTAAGGCACTCTAAAAAAGGAAGCCGTAGCAGTGGCAAATAGCGCATACTTTACAGGTGGCCATTAGTAATTAGAGGGCATTTGTTTTTGCTATGGAAGCCGTAGCATGTGGCCACGCGCAGGGCCAGGTGTGAACACAGCTGGCCCTGGACACATGGCGGCGTGTGGCAGCCGCGTGCCTGACAGCTGACAGCACTACAAATGTGGAATGACACTTAGTATCGTTCACACACGCGCCACAGATTAAAAAAAACTAAATTTATTTATTCGAAGTGCCGGTAATCTTGACAGATTACAATATAAATGTCTTCAAGTTAAGAGGAAATAGGCTTATGCTAAATAAGTGCGCTTTACCACCTACCAGGTTACTACCAGGCGGAGTCGTAGGCAACCACAAAAAAAATTGTAAAAAAATCTTGTAAAATGACTGTAAAAAAATCTTCGAAAGTCAAACTACGCCAGCAACTCAACGAATACTTCAGGTGAGCGGTCTTGGACGAAGAAGCGACGAGAAACTCCCTAGAAGGTATTTTTTTCTGAATTACAGTTACAAATTGCACTTACTATTCACGGTTGGCAATCAAACTTGTGCCCAAGAATGCTTTTGATATTAGATTAAAATTTATTACGTTGCATTTCCGTCAATTGTAATGGAATTATATTATAAATTTTACCCATAAAGTCACCAGTTTCACCTACAAAGTCTGAAGTTATTAACTTTATGTGAATCTTTTTAACGATCCCTGTGAGTATTTTAACGGTCATACTATGATTTACTGGAGTCCACCCGCGGCTGCGTCTGTATAGTATGTTGCAAAAAAACTAGCTTATGTGTATTCCAGACTATAATTGATTCCTGTGCAAAATTTTATTCAAATCTGTTAAGTAATTTTTGAATGAAGGTATAACAAACAAATCTATCCATACATCCTTACAAATGCGAAACCACGGAAAGACGATAGTCAACAAATTTTTTTTTTACTCTACACCCATTTGCATTTCGTCTGTACCTACGCAAAGTATATATCATCTGCTATTTACTAACACGTAGATATTAAAAGTAAAGTAAACGTAAAACTTAGTTTTTTTTTGCCCTAGACAAGAAAGCGCTTGACTACGATCCCACCTGATTGAAAATAATTATTAAAATCGGTTCACTCAGTCAAAAGTTCTGAGGAACATATGTAATTATATATAAATATTAAAATACACACAATTTGATTAACTCTTTTGTCGAAGTCGGTTAATCTTACGTGTTTTTGTTAGATTATCATATGGTTTAACCATTAGGGTAGTCGTTTGTCACTGCTTTATTATAACCCTGTATAAAATGAAATGAAAACTATTTATTTTGTCATTAGGAACAAATAGCTCACTTAACAAAGTAAAAAGTTTACTTTACAAAATCCCTACATCAATCATTATAAAATTAATAACAAAAAATTTAAAAGAAAATTATATTTTTGTAATTAAAATTATATTATACTATCCATCATCGTTCCTTCGTTAGGCATTCGTGTCGCAGATGGATGATTGTTCTCGGTTTATAATTCTTATTTGTGTTTTTTTGTTTTTTCTATGCCTCCCGCAACGCAAAACCCTTAGCTACGAGTGCGACTGTTATTTACTTCAACATAAGAAAGTCATTACTGTTCGAATATTTTTACATAAATATCGTCGAAGGAAAGAAATAATTATGCTGCGACCTCGATTTGCTTCCACAGACTTCAATCAGTTTAAATTCGTTCACAGAAATGTATGAATGAAATTCCGTAACATTCATTGTATTAACATCCTGCTTTACCAGTATGTACCTGGCGTCCCTTCGACAATAATTACTTTTCTACCTGCACTGTCTCGACGTGATGCTAACAAAAAATGCATCGTGTGCTTCGGCGTAGGCGAGCATTGTTACGATTTCTGTATCGAACCCACCGCCCTCAGGTATTTATGAATGAACGTGCCGGTCTAGCGGATTGTCGGCCACAGCCAGGTAGAAAATTACACTTTTGGAATTCTTTCAACACGCCGAGGGCTACTCAAGTTGGTGGCCGAGGATAAGCCGCAGAGCGGGGCGCGGGGGAAAGAGACCGCGCATGCGTCAGCTCTTTTCATTCCGATCCCTCCCTCTCAGTTGACTTCCAGTCGCGGCGAGCGCGCAACGTAACGTCATGTGTCAACCGCCAACTTTCACGAGTAGTGATGTGGTCCGGTATCAATAGACACATCATTTGGACTTTATTACGTACGTGTCGCTGTGGATTCAGTGGATTTTATGCATCTTAACTAAATGTTTAAGTGAAGTTTAGACTATTTTGTAAAAATGAAGTGGCCAGCAGTGTTTGTGAACATTTTAGTGGTGAAAACAGTTCTGGGTGGAATTGCTCCTCCGGGATCGTGCCCGGTTATGTGTATGTGCAAATGGAAAGGTGGAAAGCAGACTGTAGAGTGTGTGGACCGTGCTCTGATCACAGTGCCGGAGCCCGTCGACCCAGCAACGCAAGTACTGGACCTTTCAGAAAACAATTTACAAATTCTTCCTCAAGAAGCCTTTGCTAGGACAGGGCTCGTTAACCTGCAAAGAGTATATCTTCGTAATTGTAATATTGGTCAGATACACGAGCGGGCTTTCAAAGGTCTCACTAATCTAGTTGAATTAGATTTATCACATAACTTGCTTACTCAAATACCCACAAACAGCTTTAAAGACGCTCCATTCCTTAGAGACCTTACATTGGCCAGCAACCCTATTTTAAAAATACATTCGGATGCTTTGGTCAATTTAGGAAGTGTCGTTAAACTGGATTTATCGAGATGTGACATAAGAGATATTGCCGCTGATGTTTTTCGGAATTTACGAGCTTTAGAATCTCTGAAGCTTAACCATAACAACCTTCGTGATTTACCTTTGAGCTCATTAGAAAGAGTGGAAAAGCTTCGTGTAATAGACCTATCTGATAATCCCTGGATATGTGACTGTCGACTTCGTGACCTTAAGCAATGGCTATCTAAACATAAACTATTTTCTTCCCCAAGCTGTGCCTCACCAACTCGTCTCACTAACCGGCCATTTTCAGAATTATCGATTGATGAATTTGCTTGTAAACCAGAGATACTACCATTCAGTAGATCTGTTCAAGTTGGAGTGGGGAATAACGCGACAGTTGTCTGTCGAACAGAAGCGGTACCTAGCCCTAATGTGAATTGGTACTGGAATGGACGACTTCTTCAAAATGGTAGTAATTTTAATAGCCACCAGAGAATTGTTATATATGAAGAGGGTGAGGTAAAAAAGAAATCGACTTTGGTATTAACTAACGCACAGGAATCTGATGCAACTGAATTTTATTGTGTTGCTGAGAACAAAGGTGGGAATGCTGAAGCGAATTTCACAGTTCATGTTACACGATTACCAGCTGGAGTGGCATCATTGGGCAGTGCACAAATAGCAAGTCTAGGAGCTGCCCTATTTTTAGTTATTATTGTAATATCTTTGGGATTACTCATAACATTTGTACGATTTAAGCCCACGCCCGCCTGTGAAAGCAAAACTCCTAATACTATTGATCGAGTTGTATCTGGAAACGAAGTACATCCTACAGTGACAGATAGACCACATGTAGCGGTGCTAGTAGATAGACAGGAATCACCGAATTATGATGATGCGAAGTGCAATCCAGTTCTAAAGCCACCAAGGACAAGCGATATACCATATACCACAAACCATTATGAAGGCAGGGGCAGCATAGTAACGGCCGGTGGTCCCGTTGTCGTGTCTCCAACAGTATCCGGAGGCATAGACCCAGATTTAATTAACGATACAAGACCAGAAAGCGCCGCGAGGCCTGGCAGCGGCGAATATGCACGAGAAACTTCCGATTCCTTATATCCTTCTGGTCTTTGGGACCAAATAAAAATGAACCAGGCTAACAACTTAGCACGAGCAGTCAGTTCTGCAATTCCCGCCTACTATAATGATCGCACCCCAATTATCGAAAACAGTAGTGTGAATGGGTCTCAGGAGGAACTGGGATATATGAGCCGCACGTTTCCTCGTTCGCATGCGACCGCACCGTCTGTGACAGCGGCACCAGGGGACGCGCCTTATCCTTCTGATTACGGTCTGCCAGTGGGAACAGTGCGCACGTTGCGCGTTTGGCAGCGGGCGCCGCCTGTATTGCCCCCCGTCTCTGCGCTCAAACGTGTTTTAACTATCACAAGGCCTTCAGCCGAGGATGGGTATCAGGATGGCTGTGCTACTGACGTTTAGTTTCAGTGACGTAATAAATATCGATGTTAAGATTGTAAATATGTGTATACTCCTGATAAGGTATGTACGAGCATGCCCAAACGGTTTAAACTAATAGATTTTGTATAATAATAATATAATTTATTTAGGTTACTAGTGGAAAGTTAATATGGATCTAAACGAAAGGGTCCACGACTGATTAGTTGAAGGGAATAAGTGTAAATTATTTCGTGATATGGAACGGTATTATGTACGATCGCCAAATAATTATGATATGGAATATAAATATATCCTCAATGTTGAATCTGAATAGATGTTACATAAATAGATAATAACGTCAAGTTAAGGATTAAAATTCAAAGTATCCAAAGATATTTTCATCATTAACATGTATATGATAAATGTATGTTAATACCATGTATTATTATTGTAATGCACTGGCAATGTTATTAATGTACGATATTGTATGTGATTTTTTTTTTATGTTGAAGAGAAAATAAGACATTTAGAGTTAAACATGAACAGATAATAAACAAGGCGATTATATAATAGGTTTTGTATGATTTTTTTCTCCTTCATCTGTACATTATGAGCACTTCTATTGATGGGCCGTTGTGTCCGAGGAAAGGTAAAAGGATTTTCTATTATATAAATGACTGATGGTGCGTTCCTTTCTCGTTCTTACAAAATGTTCAACATTATTAGCTGTATTTACTATAATACATTTGCCTTGAATAAAGTAATTGTACTGGACACAAAGAAATCGAGGTGCTAAAAATAACAAGACAAAAAAATTGTTACAATTCCCAACACTACTTGAAAGAAAAATTTTATATTAATACGTGAATCAAGAATTTTGTATCCGTTTTTACGAATATTACACAGACAGAGCGGTTTAATTTACTACAGGAGTGCAGAAAGTCATTTTATGAAAAAAAAACAGGAATACATTAAATTATTAACTAAAGACATCACACTCATTAACATGTATTTGATACACACTAATTTTTGAGTTTCAGTACTATCAATAACAATTTATTTTTATTACTTTCCGCCGTTTCTTATCCTCAATCTAGCACCCTTACGTACTTTACGTAGAGTAAAAACTGTTGACCAAAGTTTATTTTTAAGACCTTCGTGAATAAATTAATTTTGACGTTGACTTTACATTGAATTACTGTTGAATTTCAAACGCAGACAAGAAGTAGCATCTTAAAAACGATTACTTGCCTACTCTTGTTCTATCAAGTCGTAACTTGTTCACTTCACTTTGTAGCCGAGACATTGACACCGGAAATGACAACAGATAAGACATCCGCTCGTACACCTGTACACAGTACATATGGATGTGAAAATTATAGATATCATAATATGTACCAATGTCGTAAGTGCATGAGAACGGCTTTAGATCGTGAGTGAAAACTATTTTTTACTATCGGACTAACAGTACAAAGATAGAACATTATCGCAAGGTTCTTAAGAAGATTGAGTTTGGTTACAATACAATAGTTTTCTTTGCATGAAATATGGTGCAAGAAATTTTACATTTTTGGTTACATTAATAAAATCACCGAACAATAAGGTGGGATAAAATTGTGATTACAATTTTAATTGGGTTTTTTACTCCTAAATATGTTAATACTAGCTGAATTAATTTATTGACCTGAAAATTTTATGTGGGGTTAGAAGAATCAAGATTCAGAGTTATAAGTAATTTAATGACAAATATTGAAAATATTAAAAATAAACAAAAAATACACAATAAAATCTGGATATGTCCATCTTTATAACATAAGTAGCACAGGACCTATTCTCATTCTTACGTGATGACCAAAAAACATCATAAAAATCGGTGAAGCTATTACAGTGAAATATTTAGTCATCAATAAAATATAAAAATAAAAACAATCCGTAGGTAGGTTATATTATATTAGATTTTTATATTTAACATTTAATTCATATTCTTATAACATTCCTTATAAGACCTAAAATCGCGTGGTGAAATTATTATTGTCTTAAAATCAGTAAATATTTCGCAATTATTGACAACAGACAAAAGTAACAAAATGAATTCATGATTCTTTAATATGATTTTTTTATTTATTATAAAATATAATTCTGCTAACCCGGGACAAATGGAATTCAGCTCAGTCGTTCTAAGTTATAAATAATGTAAATATTTTTGGACTTTGTTACTTAACCAGATTTAAAATTTGTACCTTAGGGTTAATACCTTAGGGTTGACAAAAGCTTATATTATAACTAATGCCTAATACAAAAACCGAGTGTTAAAAAGAATTAATTTTCGATCATATTTCAAGTAGAATACTTAGTACTCATAAGAGCAAAATAGCTCGGTATAGTACATTGTATGGAGATATATACAAAATCTCTGATAGTCCATTGTCAAGTAACCGGATTTCTCACAGCTTAGCGACAAAAAGCATAAAAACGCGGACCACAGTCCAGCGACCAACCGGTTGAGTTATACCATTTCCGCTCAATTCAGTTTTTATCAGAACCAAATCCTAAACTGGTCCAATGAAGTTCGAGGCGTGAAGAAAGAAATAAAACGATTTACGAATGGGAATAACAATTCACTTCCAGTTTTCATAATGAAGGCGAGTTTTGAATTATTGTGCATCTCCGCCCCGTGCGCTCCGCCCCGCGCGCTGCGCCCCGCACTCCGTTTACATCTTGAACACCGGATATTTGAGATTTGTGTAAGTAATGAACATGAAATTCTATGTATTAAACGTCCTCGTTTAACATAAGACTAACTTGCTTTATGTTATTAATAGAATTACGACCTTTTACTGATGCGTAGTTACGTATAGGTATTATCTTGAGTTAACTTATAAAGTATTTTTTTTTTATTGACATATTTAATATTTTTAATTTGTGTGATAAAATGTGTAGGAAGGAGTGTCACAAAATTGCGAGTTCTAATAATTTGTTTTGCTGTGTTGTTAATTATAGAATTTCAAGCTTTCACCAGTCCATAGGTTCGTATGGGTTTTGCGTTTATTGATATTCTTAATTTTTTTTATTATATCATTAACAGGTATTTAAGATACGTGTAACAAACATGAAATTATTAATATTATAAATTCGATTAACTTATTAATCTGCTTTATCTCATGATGTGGAAACTACAACTTTTTACTTGGTTCTACGTAGGTTAGTTAATTATTTATGTTACTAATATTATAAATGGGAAATTTTGTGAGAAAATCCAAACGTCTATCCAGATGTAACTTCTTCGCGTAAAAACTACTGAATCAATTTCGATGAAATTTGGCTCAGAGAGAGATTATAGTCTAAAGGGTAGACGTTTGTTACTCCTTCGCGTAAAAACTATTGAATCAATTTGGATGAAATTTGGCACAGAGGTAGATTATAGGATAGACGTTTGTTACTCCTTTGCGTAAAAATTATTGAATCGATCTGGATGAAATTTGGCTCAGAGATAGATTTTAGTCTAAAGGATAGACGTTTGTTACTCCTTCGCGTAAAAACTACTGAATCGATTTGGATGAAATTTGACACAGAGATAGATTTTACTCCGGAATAACACATAAGTTACTATTCATCAACTTACCACGCGGGCGAAGCCACGTGAAAAACTAGTTTAAACATGTTTACATATTAACATCAGTAAGATCTGTTTACGTAATGAACACAATTTATTATGCATTAAACATAAATTAATTAATTTTATGTTAAACATGGGAGATGCACGATCTGTCACCGACATGCATCTAACGCCTTATCTAACGTCGTGGTAATTACTGTAATACTAGCCTCCGCACGCGGCTTCGTTCGCATGGTATGTGTTAAAACGTAGCCTATGTGTTAATCCACATTAATATCTATCTCTGTGCACAATTTTATCGACATCCGTTCTGTAGTTTTTGCGTGAGAGAGAAACATCCATTCCTCTTACATTTTTTTACACTTACGAGTTAATAATGTTAAAAAGAACAAAGAAATAAATTTTTATAATCAATGAGATTTTATGAACTAAAAATCTTGTGGTTCTTTTTTAAAATGTATTTATTGTCCGACTAGCCTGTACCCACAGCTTTGTGTGCATGAATAAAGTTTTCTTAGTAAGTAGAATTAAAAAAATAGTGGTTTCGGAGTTGCTTTACTAATTTTGACCTGTTATCTAGCGGCAACAAAGCCTCCGATAAAACTTATTCTATACTCTCGGGTTTTAAACTATAACTCGAGTTTGATCTAACTTGGTCTATTGGTATCGGAGTTGCTAATTTTAACCTATTATCCTGCGGGAAAAAAAGAATTTCCTAGGTTAAAACCTATCCTATTCTTGGGTTTTAAACTACGAATGTGACAAGTTTTATCTAAATCTGTCCAGTGGTTTTTGCGTAAAGCTCGAACAGACAGACTATAAATACAAAATTTTTTTTTGTCTCTATATCGATAACAAAGCATCTGCATCAAAATTTTCAAACAATATTTAATGTAAAGAATCGACTCGTTAAAGTTTTATTGTATAGATTCTGTAGCCCATTCGTTATATACCCTGTGTGAATCGACAGGTCCCGGGTTCAATTTCCTTATTTAGCTATATTTTTCTCGTGCTTACGTTCGAGTGGTATACCCCCCTTTTTGAACCCCCTTCTTAAACAGTTAACCATATCTAGTGCCTCGCTAACGCCATTTTATTGGATTAATCGATTTTTATTTATCTGATTTCTAAATTTATAATCTTTATCTGGTTCTAAGTTCATCTTGGCATTTTATTAGTTGTCGATGTTGTTTTTTTTTTTTTATGAATACTTTTGCTCTAAAATATTTTGTTGTAAAATAAATCTTTATTTCTATATAATTTATATTTCTATCATACACAATTTGGATTAACAGCTTAGTAGTAAAATATATTTTTTTAATATCTTCGGACAACTTCTACTACGGTGATCAGACAACTGATAAACATACATATATGTTTTTAAATACATACTTATATAGATATTAATAAGTGATCCTATATTTAGATGATTTAGGTAGATATATTTTTAGATTTAATGACTTTTGTATTAAATTATGCATAAAGCGTTCACACGCGGCGGCTTGTTTCGATGTTAAACGATCGAAAGTATTAAGCAACAGCGGGCGCGGTCGGTAGGACGATGGGTAACCGCTAGTGGCAAAAAATGTATGAGCGCTTCCGTGCAGAGGACACGTGAAGGTTTCGGAGCCGGTTGGTATCGTTAGATAGCAATCGTTAAGCCAAAATCTGCAGTCATTGACACAATAAAACTTTGAGACGGACTGACAGCAAAATTTCTAGAGAATTCCATTATCGTCAGATTATTTACAGAACCCCAAAAAATATATTCAAAGCGAAATATATCCTTGTCTTATCTTTATCTTATTAGAGAAATTCAATTTGGCAAAATGTGACCGAATTAGCACTTTTCGCTGTTTAGCATTAAAATGAAAAACATTTTTATCGCGCCACGAAATAATGGGAACGAATTGTTGGAATTATACTTACTTTCCTATTATCATTTGGCGGGTACGCTTTCTTTTCGTATACGACTTTCGCTGGCAGTACAATGTTTTGGCGTGACAATGAGAATTCACAGCGGTAACGTATTTTATGAGTCTATAATTTCCTGTATCCCGACTTTCGACGGTAAACGCCATCTAGTGTAATTTTGACAAACTTGTATTTAACTGCTTTAATTAGTTTGTTAGTGCGGGCCAAATCTTGTAAGCTTAATTAGACCCACTTCCTCTTACACTACGGAGATGAAATGTTGCCCAACCATCTGTGATGACAATGCGATTTTATGATAAGCATGACCTGATACTACGTGCAGGATTGGCTCCAGACAAGGGACCTCCTCAATAGTTAACAATATAGGTTTTAATTTTTATACGTGTATTCGTATTAGGGCTCTATAATTCAAGCTTGTGTTTTTAAATATTTTAATTAAAGTAAATCTAATACATGCAACTAAGTCGGATTGATTTTTTAAATTTTTTTTATTATTATTTAAAAAACGTTCTGTGTCTACGTCTGGCTGGCAACCCATTAATTATCCAATACAGACCTCGGGATTGAGGAGAGCACAGCATACTCCAGCGTATTGCTCCAGCGCTGGCTGATGGGTCAGTGGGTAACTCTAGTGTCCGAAGTTCTTAGCCACCTGAAGGCCTCCGACCTAGCTTAACGATTGGTATCTAACAATAACCGAGACCGATGGTTTTATGTGTCGTCCCAGCATGATGCTCCGTCCCCCTTCCTCCATCGGACAACATGGCGTACAGCAGGTATCCATCCTTTTGTCGTGAACATCCCACCGGTCCGAACGGCGCGGTTTTCTTCGTCTTTTATTATACGTACCGCAAGGGAATGGAATAACTTGCCTGCGACAGTGTTCCCACCTAA
>DWJZ01003129.1:0-17725 GCA_018249125.1 Asbolis capucinus
ATATCGTGTCGTGAGCTTATTTGTAGTTATTGATGTCCTCTATAAAACAGTAGTACAACACATTGCTCTATTGTCAATAGTTACTGCAGCGTACCTGATATAAGGTATTTTCTGGTATTTTTTTCATACGTTGGGTCACATTATTAAAGTTTTAATACGGACTCCTAACGTTTTTGAAGACTTTTTACATGCTATTTTCATTCAGGATAATGTAGAATTCCGATAATAAAAAAAATATCAAATCGGCCAGGTAGTTCCGGAGCTAATCTCCTCAAACAAATAATGTTTCCTCTTTACAATATTAGCACAAAGAGTTTGCAAAACATGTAAGAAGGAATTCGAAAGTTAAAAGAGAATGTCTTCAAAGATCTGTTTACGTACAACGGGAGAGTACCTTCCCCGCGACGATCGTGATCAAGAGCTGAGCGCCTCAACCACTTTGTGGCTTTTAATGTCTATTTAGGGATATTTAGGATCGGTATTATATATTTTGGAAAGCGGGAAGCGTTGCCCGGCGGCTGGTTTCGACTGCAGATCGAAAAAGTGAAGTAACAGCGGGCGCGGTCGGTAGGAGGTTGGCCTGAAAGCTTTTGAACTCAGCAGTTATCGTTAGATAGCTATCGTTAAACCAGGTCGGAGGTCTTTGGAAGGCATAAAAACTTCCGATCTACTAATCTCTCTTACAATCCACATTGGAGCAGCGTGGTGGAGTATGCTCCAAGCCTCATTATGAGGAGAGATTTATTTGTAGTAGCCCCACATAATTTACATTTATAATACTAGCGAGACTACCTGTACCCGGCGCGCATTGCTACGCATCAACTCATCAACCATGTCTCCGATCAATATAATTTTGGTACCAAAACCTTGTTCAGAGAATTCTGAACAAAGTTGCTGAAGGCATCAGTGCTGTATCTTGTATCATTTCAGAGTCCATAAAGGACAAACAAACAGGCAATATTGATTTTTATACAAAGAAAATGACCATTAAAGGAGTTAATATGAAAATAGGTCGAATTTTGACGACCCTGGCGACTCGCCGTCGAATGC
This sequence comes from Asbolis capucinus, assembly GCA_018249125.1. Classification (NCBI taxonomy): domain Eukaryota; kingdom Metazoa; phylum Arthropoda; class Insecta; order Lepidoptera; family Hesperiidae; genus Asbolis; species Asbolis capucinus. The sequence goes on from DWJZ01003129.1 coordinate 1,051, forward strand.
TAAGCAGCCAATATTATGCAAAACGCAAGCTTCGTTTGTCACAGTTTATACAAATATTATGGTTTAAGGTGCACTTGTCTTACTGCGATTTTGCAGACAGCATAAATTAATAACACAAAGAAAAGAAAAGAGATAGAGAACTAAGAGAAAGAACAAATAATATCCACAACTATCTATTGTTTATAAAAAAACACCTAATTTTAAAAGATAATCTAAATTTTATTTCAAATAAAAGTTATGAGTATAGGCAAAATTGGTGCTTTGTTCGAGCAAATTTTAAAAAACGTTATGATGAAGAGAATCCGCTAAATGTATTGTAAAAACTGTTTTCCCATATCACTAACTTTTACGGCAACAATCTTTCGTATCTTATTCACAACATTACGTACAGCCAAGGTCACTTACAACTTGGTGTTTCTAATTGCAAGCCTAACCTAAAAACACCAACATCTATAGAATAATGCTCATGCCCAAACAGTTTAAAAAAAAAATACTCTTAGCTCTTATTAAGGTCTGGTTCTAAACCTCAACTAATTTACCACCATTTTACTACTACCACAAATTTATAGTTTATTAGACAAAAAAGCTTAAGAATAATAAAAAAAAATAAGAACTTTTCTGTAAAGCGTAAGAGAGACCGTTCCAATTGAATGGAGGAAGAAATCAGGTACCTAAGAAATAAAAATAGTTTAGGCAAACTAACTAAACTGACCTGAAAAATACCGGTTTCCGCAACCAGCAAAATCACAAGAGTTTTATATCAATAAACCGGTTTATAGGGATTTTTTCACTTTCACGATGTGAATTAGAAAATAAACAAGTTGAAACTTAATTGTGCTGCACCCGACTAACCTTCTCTTGTGCTTTTGGATTCAACCATTTATTTAGGTTTCTTAAGCACAACCATTGTGAATATGTTCCACACGAAACCTTTTTAAAAAGATTTGAAGATTTTATTGAACTTTGTAATATAGTTACAAATTGTATTTGTTCGTAATCAACTACAATAGTTATCCAAATAGCAACCGTGGCGGAGTCTTTTACGCCCACGACGGAACAAAGGATGGAGTAATATTCTACTCGTATAATTATGTTAAAAAATATCATACTGTTATACTAATTACTAAGAAACACCTTTAAAAACCAGTACTAACCGGTATTTTTTAATTAACAGCTTTAAGTACGATTAATATAAAATTTTGAAACTGGTCTCAAACCCTACTTTTCCAGCTTTAAAATCCATAAATACGGGTTTACCCAGCATCACAAGACACGATCGTAAAACTAAACAAAGCAGCCACAAATGCATTTGAAAAAAAAAAACAAACATAATAGCTTTCAGGAATTTTAACATTCTTTTAATCGCTTAGTAATTTGATAGTCGCTGTGATTTACGTAACGTTTTTATTTATACATTAAAACAAAAAAGATCTGAATATATATTTAGACGGGAGTGGTCAGAATTCGATCACATAATTAAAAATACCGACACTGGTCCATTACATCTTTAGATGTATCGTTTTCTGGGTGTGTGATGGTTCCTGGGTGGGTACGTTAAGAAAAAATACCGTTTGTGTTATTCCAGATTGTAATCTATTCCTGTGCCAAATTTCATTCGGATCCGTTCAGTAGTTTTTGCGTGAAGGAGGATCAAATATCAATCCTGATTTTCGTATTTATAATATTAGTAGGATTTTAGCTATGTTATGTATAAGTACTTATATAATTGTAAAAAGGTTAAAGAATTAAGGCTTACATTTAATATTCCATAGTTCTACATATAGATATATTAAGTTGCATGCATGCATTGTATAGTGATCGAGTGCATAACATAATTAAATGTAATAGATGCGATCAACTAAATCAAGGACCAAAAATATTGATTTAATTCGTTATTTATTATAATAAATGCTCTACTGTTACATACACGTATTAATAAGCATCACATTTTTTCCGAAAATCCCCTTACAATTTTTTTTATAGTAATTGATGATATGGTTTTCTGGTGGTGGTACAAGTTCTTTTTAAAGTTAGTCGTATAATCGCACTAGTGAAAACGAGTATTAAGTATTTAATGTCCCGGATATTAGCATGTTGTTACAATTTGAATAGAGTCGCGCCTTCCTGCGTCCAAATAAAAACAATGGTTGCCGCTAAATTTACTCCTGGGGCGACTCCACTGCTTATTGTTCAGGTCATGTTATGAATTTGTTTTCATTTTAAATAATCTTGCTTCTTTGTTCGGTTTAAAAGAAACGGTTGTTTGGTAGAGCTTGGAAAATGTGTTTTTATGGATATAAGTAGTTATTTTCGCCCATGGAAATTAAAAACGTCTTAGGACTTGGCTGGTGTAATGTAATTTGCTTCTATAAAACTAAGAGTACATGAGTGTTATCAGTGACAGTGAAATTGGAAGTTAACGGTTTTTAGGTCAAAGAAATTTTATGGCAAAAAATTAGGCCACTCAACCTTATATTAGTCAGCGCGCGGCGTCAGTACATCGCGCCTCATTCGGTACTAATAGCGATGTGATATTGTGTAATTTCAAATTGACCAATCACAGTGCATTATTTTGTCGCTGTTTCGGCTCTCGGAATTCTACTTGGAACGAAATATTTGGTAGAATTTTGTAATAAAAGTTGAATTTTGTCAAGAGGCGTTTATTTAAATTCTTACTTAGTTTACGACGAAGAAATTCTTATTATGATAAGATTTCTTAATAAATATATTATTGTATATCGTTTTTGTTAATAAGATAATTTAGAATAGAGTGTTATTATATTTATTACTATTTAAAAAGTCCGACTTTAGTTTCGACAAGTAAAAAAACGAGAACAAAATGTGAATAACTCGAAAGTATTCGTCAGATGGCGCTCAGAATAAAATGGAAGCCCATGCAAGCACCAGCTTACGAATAAAAAAAATCCATACCTACGCTTAGAATAAAGTACATATATAAAGTCAAAAATACAGACAAATTGACAGGCTTCTCCTATTTTCAAAATCAGTTAAAATAACTATTAACTTGAAAGGGAAAATCCTACAAGAATGCACACAAATTAGTTTACCAATCTTAAAAATATATTCTAAGCTTTATACCATTAAAAAAATGATTTATATTTAAGTAATGTACTAAACAAATACACCGTAAAGTAACTTTAAAATACCCCTAAAATTATAGAGATCCTAAGAAATTCAGAGCCACTTATTTACACCCCAAATTGAAGGAGTAAACATCTAAGTTGGGGACAGTGTTACATAGGCGTTTGTTCGAGGACAAAGATTCCTCACAATGCACACAAAATATTTTGATAACACAGAATTCCGAAATCCGTTTTTGATTAACGACCCAGATTACGTTAGTTTAACGAATCATTAAAGCTAGCACAGATAATAAAAATTGCGAAACGGGTCACAACGTAAACACGGGCTAATACTGGCTTTTTGTTATAGTGAGGTGTTCTTGCGACACGATTCACCTGCCGTCTGAGCCGGCAACACCGTTTCATAACCTAATTTGAACGGTGTTAATATATCGCCTCGTTGGGCAAGTTTTGTGAAGACGTTGTTTGGGGGAGTTCGAGTTTTTTTCTGTTTTCGGGTTTATTCCCGATAAATGGACGAAAGAAAACAATAAAAGAGTAATCTATAAGCATAACTCGTAAGTTGTTCATAAGGGCGTAATTTGTAAAAAGCCCTTTTACGGGGAAAACAATAAGAGCGCATCTAATCAGAGTTACGGAATACAATACGGGGGTAACTCTTAAGGGGCTTCATAAGAGATACCGAAAACAGTAAGGACGTAATTCATACGAATTGATGATTTTTGTTACTCTAATGAGTCACTTTCAAAAGTTACGCCTTTTTTGTTTTCGGTATCTCCTATGATGTTTTACAAAATAACTAGCTGTGCCCGGCGCGCATTGCTATGCATCAACTCTTCAACCATGTGTCGGATCGATATCATTTTGGTACTAAAACGTATTCCAGATAATAATGTGAACAAAATCGCTGAAGACAACAGTGCTATATCTCTTACCATTTCAGAGTCTATAAAGGACAAACAAATTCACAAACATTCATTTTTATATATATATAGATTTGAAAGATTTCCGTAAAGTAAGGAATTAAGGAACACTCACCTGAAAGAAAAGGCAAAAGCACACCCACTGGTAGTACTTGTAAGTCTTGCGGTCCGCCATGTCTTCCTTCCCTTTCTCGCGGCTGTTGCCAATACCCGGGTACGGCACCTCCACGCCGACCTTCTTGCCGAAGAAGCTCCTCAGCGTATACGTGGAGTGGATCCAGCAGTACGTGTTCAACACGTCCTCGGGAATGTCCTTGGTGTGGATGCAGTCTATGGGGTTCCCGACGTACTGTCTCGTCGTCACGATCAGACTGAACGATATGAGCAGTATAACAGTGATCGAGTAATGTAATCGGAACACGGGCGAATCGATTTGTATATAGTTCACCTTTATCAGATTCTTTAACCCGCGGAAAACGTCTAACATTTTAAACGATTCAAACTTCCACACACTGTATGTCTCATCACCCGTACAATCATTATTTTCAACTTTACTATATTATTGTTTCGAAGCACCAGTGTTGCGTCAATTAAAATTATTTCTTACAGTTCGTTGTCGTAAGGCACTTTTTTGTTTGGCAGTGTTACAGCTATCACAGGGCCCGCTGGTGTAACTTTTTTGGTATCTTTATGAACTTTAGGAATGATATCATTGTGTCATATTTTCTACGTTTCATATTTTTTGTTTGTCGACACGTTCCATGCTACACTCAACTGGCTGGATGGATTCGTGACATCGAGCTATGGCAATGAGCAACTGGAACATAGCGAGTTTATTGGGAAATTGGAGTCGGAACGGTCTCGTGGACCGAAGCACCTCGATAGGTCAATAGAATGGCCAGCTAGCCTCAGATTACGACGATATTGCGATTGTTGTCGGTAAAATAAAACTACATATCCTTTCGTAGCCGTGCTAAGTCGATCCTGTCAGGGCCGCTACACTTATGTCTTTTCTGTTCTGTTTCTGTTATCGTTCACGCCAAACGCCAATTCAAAAATGTGTACAAATGACGTTTATTGCGAAAAAAAGACGCCATATTTTTGCACCAAATTGCATTCCCATACGTATTTCAAGTATTTGATGTGAATGCTAACAGAAAAACCATTTGTATAGCTGGACCTGGGCCTTCACTTTCTTCGACGTTCTTTTTAAACGCAAGTTTAAAATCTCTTTCAACGTCTTTCAATCAATATTTTTCTTGGCCTATTATCCGTCCCATTTATTTTTAATTATCATTTGGCGTAAACGCTTCCAGAAAAAGACTTAAGTTGAGGAACAGGCGCTTGAGACAAATTTCTTTTCGGTTATCGTTCAACGCTAGTTCAATAATTAATAATAATAAATGTCATTCCCATACATTCTGACCTTGTTTTTGGCGTGAACGATAACAGAACAAGAATTTTGTCTCAAGGCTCTGATCGATAAAGTGAGCAACAATAAACGCGATCAGAAAGTGGATAGGTGACCGTTTGTGGCAAACATTACTCCAACGTTAAGATGCTGCGTCGTCGACTGTGGCTATGGGCGCTCCAATAATGCATATGTGACTTCATACTTTCGAAAACTAACAGGATCTATACGATCTATAGTAAGGGTCTATAGTCTAGTATAGATATATCCTATATATACGATCTATACGACTATACAATCCTATATATAGTATGAGTGTCCAATATACGCGAATATTTTGAGACTGGAATCTGTGAACATTTCCTTTTATTTTGGTATTTTCGGTGAGACTGAATGTATACGCTCTACGTATGATGTTTAAAAAAATGAGCAAATTATATTTTTGAATGTTCTATATCTACTCTGCATAAGGAATGATGGTTTCTATTTTAATTGTATGTTTTTACTGGAAGCTAGTAGCATTTTATTTACATTCAAGACGAAATTATTCAATAACACAACAGCGCAACCTATAGAATAGTGTTCGGATTATTATTATCTAGTTTGTATTTCAGACAAAACATTGCACCAATCGACCTTATATTACACACAGCGTGTCAACCAGTAGGTACATACAAATACAGAGCAATATACAATCAAATCATTGCTGGTTGAATATCTATACTAATATAATAAAGCTGAAGAGTTTGCTTGTTTGCTTGAACGCGCAAATCTCAGGAACTACGGGTCTGATTTGAAAAATTCTTTCAGTGTAAGATAACCTATTATCGAGGAAGGCTATAGGCTATATATCATCAGGCTAAGATCAATAGGAGCGGAGCACCAATGAAGAATGTTTCAAAATCGGGGATACTTTTTCCTATTGAGAGCTTCCGCTGCGTACACTGCGTAAACAGTTAAAGTTTTGCAAAAATCATGTACTCGTATGACTCGTATGAATAGTTCCCCTTTAAAAGTTATAATAAAAGACCGCGACGGCATACGTCTATTTTTTGAGGCTAGCTCACTATAGCCTTTTTTATGTTAACCAAATTTGCTCTAAAATAATGCATTTTTTGCGAAGGTTTTTTTAACTCTTTATCCAAGAAAATATGTTATTTTTGAGAATGACATTTTTTGAGAATAATCTACAATCTAAATGACATAACATTATAAGAGCCAGTACTTACTCGCCTATATACACGAAGTCGCGGGTTAGTAAAGTAGCTATTTCACGCGGACGACGCCGCAAGCGGGAGGTAGTAGTAAATACATACGTGTCGTTGTAACTATGCAAAGTTTCATTTGCTTCAGCTGTAGCGTGTACGAAATATACCAAACTAGCTTTTTTCCGCGACTACGTCCGCTAGAAAGCCCACCTTTTCAATTCGATCAGTAGTTTAGGCGACGAAAGGTACAGACAGACTCACTTTCGCATTTATAATATTAGTAAGAATTAAAACTTACAGAACCTGTCTTGAAAAGCTATTATTTTGTACTATGGCCCGTATACAGGGAGCACTGATGTATGCAACGACCTCGTCAAGAAATATAAACATCTCATATTCTCCAATGATTTCTTAAAATTTCCAAGTGACGTCTTGTCGTTGTTCCAACCGAACTTCAATTTCAAAGTTGACAGCTGTCAAACTTCACTCATTGTTCACGCGTCACGTCATTCTCAGTTAGGAAAACAAAAGTCGCTGACTGACAATTTAACTGACAGTTTAAATACCCGGCCTTAACGTCACGATGAGTTACAACGAAGAGTTACAGGTATAATATAATTCTAAACATTTACTAGCTTGTCAAACAATCTACATACGTTTTGTTATTGTAACAGTTTAAAACTACCTGTGTCGTATAACTACGGAATGTTGATGTAAAATAGGGGTCGGCAACCTGTGTGGCCCGTGGTCCGAGTGCCATTTTGGTGTGACCCGCATAGACCCTATTTACACGACGCAACTTGGCGTTTCTTGTGGTCCTCGACAACATATGAAATGTGGCTCACAATATGGTTGTTTGTTACAATTACATATGTAAGAAAAGGTTTTGACGTAAACGCATACGAGCTGCTGTTTTCCAACAAACAACGCGGGCGATGTCGCGGGCGGAACCTAGTAGAGGAAAAGTCCCCGACAAGGTGAACCTGAAGAAGACAGCATATGCTGGATTCAAAAGGCTCAGGATCAGAATGGTAGCAGTTGGCAGTCTATGTCCAGCAGTGGACATTCAAAGGATGTTTAAAAAGAACGTGTGACTTTGTCAGCTATTTATCACAATTAAAGCAATTTATCGTGGTGAAAACAGACGGTGAACTTTATCCAGGTGGCGGTGCTTCGGAACTCTGACAGAATTTTAGTTTAGCGAAAACTAAAATGATAAATTGTGGTAATAAAAAGCTTTATTAAAAGTACAGTGTACTCCTTGTGTTGTGATTACCCTGAATACAGCTTATTACAACACTAATGAACTAAGGTGGAAAGGATTTTTGATTTTTTTAAACTCTTGTGTTAGTGTCTGAACGATATAATTTGGTACGAAAACTTTTTTTATAGAATTCTGAACAAAGTTGCTAAAGACATTAGTGCTTTATCTCATACCATTTCAGGGTCTATAACGGACAAACCAACACACATTCATTTTATTAATATAGATATTGTTGGTATTGTTGTGTTGATATTGTTGTCGTTAAAAAACTCGATGTATTTGACCTGTGTAATGGATAAATAAGTTAAAAAAAACTCAAAAGTCAAAATTCTTTCATGATAGTATTCCTCAAAAAACTTGACCTACTGGTGGCCCACTGCTGAGCACGGATATTTCCTCATACTGAGGAGGCACACCGCATAATCCACCACGCTTTTCCAATCCGTATTGATGAAAGGGTCAATGGCTAGCACAAGCGTCGTAAGTTTGTATGCCACTCAAAAGTCTTCGACATGGCTTAGCGATAGGAACCAAGACCGATGGCTTTACACACGTAAAGCCAGGACACCCCCGGAGGACACCCTCCGGAGCACGGAAGCACTCATAATATGTTTGCCACCAGCGGTCACCCATTACCAACCGCGCCCGCTGCTGTTAACTTTTTCGATCGCTGACAGTCCACAGAAGCCGCCGCACTATGAACGCATTACCAAGAAATTTAAGAAAGTCTAATATTTCTAATCTACCGTCATTTCTGCGAAATTATAAAGGTTTCAAACTTTCTACTGAACCCTAAAAAGCATTTTTTATTGAGCAGTAGTTTCTATCGACGACAATTCCTTCCTATAGTTTGTAGCTTAAAAAATTTGGCACTGTAACAATGCAGTCGTGTTTTATAAAGACATTGTACAGAGAATAGATTCAAATTGGTTTGATAATATTTTAGAAAGAAAAAGCAGGATTTTTATTTAATATTTTACGCACTGTTTCATTTATACATGTTTATATATGTATATGTAGGTACTGTCCACTGTGACCCACTACTGACTACATGTGTTTCCTAGTAAGAGGCATTTGTAAGCTTTCCGAAGTTGAATGACATTGGGAACCGATAGCTTTAAGTGCCCTCTGGAGCACGGAAAAATATGGCGATAACATTGGTTACCGATAGCTTTAAGTGTCCACTGGAGCATGGAAAAATATGGCGATAACATTGGTTACCGATAGTTTTAAGTGCCCTTTGGAGCACGGAGAAATGTGGTGAAAACATTGGGAACCGATAGCTTTAAGTGCCCCCTGGAGCACGGAATGCAACATGTCAAGTATAAAGTCCAATCTGCACTTGGCCAGCGTGGTGGACCATGGCCTGCTCCCACATTGTGAGTGCACCAGCGCCCAGTAGTGAGACAGCTATCGATTGTACTGATTATTGGAATCAACGGCTAGTTCTCCGCGGCGGTCGGAGTTTCCGTCAGAACATCTCTTCCCGCTGCTGGCAACTTACAAAGCCATGTATCATTTTTTAATGTGATAATTCAGGCATAACGAGACCATTATCACCTCTGTCACAACTTTCAAAAATAATTTTCATATAAATAATACTATTTTTCATATAAACTACAGAATAAATCATAAACATCATTATAACCTACGCAGAAATTTAGGAAAATATGATTTGAATTTTATTTTGATTGACATAAGGTCGATTCTGTTATAAATAAAACGGCAAACGGTGTTAAAAATGGTATCACATTCGCGTGTATAACTAAGGATGACTGGTTCGATTTTCAAATGCTTCTAAAATATTTTCTTTCTATGACGTCACACCTGTGTTCTTAAAATACCTGGTAGATCGAGTTTTATTTAATGTATATTAATTAGTCATAACGCCATCTAGTGTAAAACTTTATAACTAAATCGAATACGTAGTTAACGTTTCGCTATTCCTATTACTACATATTATAAAATAAAGTCCCCGCACTGTTTGCGATGAACTCAAAAGTACTGAACAGATTTTCATGCAGTTTTCAGCAACAGATAGTGCAATTTCCATTTTTTGTTCAGGTTTTGCATCAACTATTTGGAATATGGTGATTATCGATGAAAAAATTCAGAAAACCTTAAGCCATTCGTAATAAAACGAGGCGAAGCCGCAGGCGGACCTTAGTAACAGAAGAACATGCAAATGCATGTTTGTGGAAAATCTAACCACGATTAATTAATTAAATAATTAGTTGACTAGATTACATGATTCCTCGACCCAAAAAACCATTAACATCCAGTCATTTGCGGAGTTGCAGTTTTCTAGGACTAACCTATGAGGAGTACGTACAGTATCTTCTATTTGTGAAACTTTTGCTAAAGTTCAAATAATTTACAAACAAACAAACAAAAACTCATTATGCACATAATGAGAAGCAGTTCAAAAGTATTATCTAAAATGTTTTTGTGACCAAAGGCGGTCTTACCGCTAATCAGCGACATCTTCCAGACAACCTGCGGTTAGAAATATTGACAAATGAAATTGTATACGGTAGGGTGGACTAAAAATAATACATCAATGCAACCCAATCTATCCCACTAGTGGGCTCAGGTCTCCACTCACAATGAGGGGTACAGGCCATAGTCCACCACGCTGGCCAAATGCGGTAGACTTCACAAGCCTTGAAGAACTCTCAGGAGTGCAGGTTTCCTCACGATGTTTTCCTTCTCCATAGCAAGTGATAATGAACTTCTGATACATAACTTTGAAAAATAGAACTGCGCGCAGGATTTGAACCCAGGACATCCTGTTCGAACGAGCAATGTTCCAACCACTAAGCGATCACCGCTTTTTTTACATACATCATCACATATCACATACATACATTATTTTCTACCGGCTCACCGTTCCGATGTGACATGCGCGGTCACACCGGTACATCCCCAGTCTGGCCGTGTCTGTCTATGTTTATCTCTCTAAGGCTAGTGATGAACATTAAAAGTTTCTTATGGCATTACTGACGTCACAACTGAAACATTTAAAAAGAGTTTATAATTTTTTTATTGTAACGGTGAAGTAAAATATAGATTTTTTTTAGTGTCATGAAAATTCATCTAAAATTCATTCTTAATTTTTATTAGGTTTATTTATTTATGACTTTAGGCATTATTTTTTTTGTTATTCATTTAATATTGGACTTTGTATTGGTTATTTTTGACTTTCGTTAAGCTGTCGTTACCAAGACGAAATAAATTGTTTTCATTTCGTATAATTTCTACTCAACTTAAGTATTTTGAAAAATTTGCTCTGGAATTTCTTTCGCCGTTTCTTCTCCACTTTATTGGATATTGGACTTTCATAATCGTATTGAAAATACTTACATAAAATAAATTGTTGTAGTTAAAGAGTATATGCTCTAAGTCTCTCTATTAGATCCCTGCTCAGTGGGAAATTAAGAAGTTGTAACCAAGAATATTGACAAAACAGAGTGCTGTATGATATTTGTTTTTCTTAAACATTAATAATAAATAAATATCGTTTTAGCCTGTCTATATCAAATATCTAATTATCTTAATATCTACTTAGCCTAATGGCAATGGAGACATTAAATGTGTCTCTGTGACATTGAGTCACTGAATGACCTCGCATTTAACAAGATCATGTCTATCAGGGTTGGATGTCCTGTTTTTTGATACATGACAGCCTCCATGTAGCTCATTTCATCCCACCACGGCCCACTATTGAGCACGGGTCTCTTATGTAAATGAGAAAGTTAAAGCTATAGTCCACCACGATGGCCAAGTGCAGATTGACAGACTTCACACACCTGTGATTTTTGCAAACCATGTTTTCCTTCACCATTATTGTCGGAAGGACGAAGTGCACGTCCTGGGATTCGAATTCGGACCGCCCGATTAGGAGCACGAATTCTTAACTACTAAGCTATCACCGCATGCTAGCCTACATGGGGACAGGGGAGGAAGTCATGAAAAATTAAATAGTTCTATAACAATATTACATAGTTTGGTAAACTTAGGAAACAATTATAATGCTTATTGAAGTTATATAGGTATTGTTTTAGATAACAATGTACACATAAAACTATTACATTCGAGTATTTATGACGATTTAATGGTAGAGGAAGACCAAGATCAAAGAGCCAGGAGCACAGAATAAAATAAAACGACAAAAAATAATGAATTTTATTATAAAACCACTGCCTGTGCATGTTTTGCCGTCACTAGTTTTTTTAATTCAGCTCAAATCCACATCAAAGTGAAGAAGGAAAAGCCAAAAATACAAACTTTGACGTAATTTTGACGAGAGCACGACGAGAGGCTGTCACTGATGTAGAGATCTTAATTATGGTACATCCAGGTTGTATCATAAACAGTTTGCGACGATGGACAGATGATTGTTTGTTACTCGTTCATGTAATAAATACTGAACCGATCTGGATAAAATTACATATATAATTACAGGTACAGAGATACATTATAGTCAAGAATAATAAATACCTTCATTTTATCAATGTACTAAACACGCGAGCGAAGCCACACGCAAACTAATATATGTATAAAGCTTTGTATTCATACACAAAAGATGGTTTTGACTTCGGAGGAGGCGAAGACGGAAGAGGTGTGGTTGTACCCCGCAGACATAGTCGCGGGAGAAACTAGTTGCTCATAAGACTTGGACCGTCAGCGGCTACCTTCAGGTCTTCGCTAACGACCAATATTTCACAGCTCTTCAAAGGTAAGGGACTTGTCGTTGAAGTCATTACCCTTTCAACGCTTTTCTGGTTGCTGTGGGCGGAGTGATGTTATAATTTGAGATAATTGGCTTAACGATATATAATTTATCATTTTACCAGTTTTATTATATGTTATTTATTAAAGATGTTATAAATGACTTAATGTCACTCAAGGATTGTTATGTATTTTGTTTTAGTTTCGTGCGGCTTCTCCCGCTGATGTATCGATAAAAAAAATCAAGGTAGTATCATATCGAGGACTAAAAACAATATGGACGCTCTAAACGTTTTTTTTACTTATGTGTTACTCATAAGATTATTCTTTATTCGTAAGCTGGTTTTACAACACGACACGGCAGAAAACAATAAGGGCGTATAATTCAATCTGTCAATGACCTTCGCTGAGGGATTAAATTTTAGATGTCAAAAAAATGTCAAATCAGCTAATTAAATATAATAAAAACTATAAAATCAAAATAAAAAAAATACGAATAAATATACCGAAGTTAAAATTAAAAATATAAAAGAAATCAAAATTGTTATATCCTGTAGTTAATATAAAAATATCTATAAATTAAATCAATTGTCAAATTTTCATAATGTATATATAGTAATCCAGAAGGATAATCATAGGGAAAATCGTGTAATGTTTGACGTAAGTTCGACAAGATGGCGTCTGACAGCGATTCAAAAACTAGAGCGCCAAATGTACCAAGTTGACATCTATACTTGGTGCAACTTCGACACGGATTAAATGTAAACAGATAATCAATCGTTCGTACTGCTCCCACCAACTTACATAAATAAGGGTTTTTCCACTAAACCTCTCATTAACTTTTGAAAATTAGTTATTAAATGTAATATTGATCAAAGAACAAGTACAAACTACGAAAAAATATAATTATAACAGTCGCACAATAAATTACACAACATCATTCACAAATGCATATTCTGACATCTTTAATTTCACGAAGGAGTTAACAACCTTTCAATCTATTGAAGAATTTTTTTTATACTTTTATAATTTATTAATTTTCGTTTTAATACACTATATGCTGTCACCGGACAAATCGCATGATTTACAAGTAAAAGATTTTAAAAATGTAATAGTACAAAAAAGTTAACCACAGATAAAACAGCAAAAAGTTTAATTCTTCTGTTTCTCATAGGTTGCTAGGCAACGGTGCGTGATTAAACATATCAGATCGAATTTGCACCCATTATAGGGTTATAATACCATTGGTCCTAACTCAATTATTATAATGTTGGTATCTCTTCTTAAAATGTTGGTATCATCACGCCATTTCGGCACTAAAGCTATTTAGAACTAATGGCGGGTAAAATACCTTATCTGATTGCCAAATTCGGCTAATTCGTTTGACAAACATTTAAACGAGGTCGCCAGTAGGCGGTTGTTATCTATACATTTTGTAATAAATACTTCTTTTGGCGCGTTAGCGAAAAAATATGCGAGTAATTTTTTATGATGCGCGCACACCGTCACAATAAACCGACACCCTAAACTGAGCTAGTCAACATTACGTGTTTTTTCTATTATTATTATCGTTTTTTCTACAAAATTAGGATAACGAAAGATAAAATATTTAGAAAGGTTTTTATCTTGTTACGCACAAGTATACCTCACGTGCGGACATAAATAGACACACACTTTGTTCTTGTGCATCAGGACAAACAGAATGCCAGCTTAGTAGAGTTAGCCTGAGTCGATGTTCCAGCCTACGTATGATTATTTATTGTTAATTATGTATAATGGTATAAACCATTTACAATAATTAACATAACAAAGAGAAAAAAAGATTAATAAAACCAAATATAAACTTTTCACAACAAAATAAAACAATTCACATTAAGGAAACTCCATGTCAAGCACCAATGTTCTCTGTCGAAGCTGTTTTACAGCATCTTTCCCCAGAATGGAAATTATCTTAAATAATCATCATTGCAGCCAATAAGTGCCCACTACTGGGCTCGGGTTTCCTCCCGCAACACCCCCTCTTAACCCTTAGGTACAGGCCATAGTCCACCACGCTGGCCAAGTGCGGATTGGCAGAATTCACACAACTTTGAGTTTTGCAAACTCCCCGGTATGCAGGTTTCCTCACGATGTTTTCCTTTCTTCGTTATAGCGAGTGACATTTAAGTGCTTAAAACGCACTTAACTCCAGTCAGAGTAAGAACGCGCCCTGGGATTCGAACCTGGACCCCTCGAGCAGAGGGCCGAAATCTTAACCACTAGGCTATCACCGCTTATGCACCGTTATCATGTACTATGGTGTTCAATTAACAGAACAATAGGAGACAATATCGATATTACAACGGCTACACAGAATTAACTATCATTAACTGTCAGCTTACTATATCACTAGACACTGCACTCGCTTCGTTTCGGAAGAACCAAAAGTAGTTATTGTCACATGACTGTGACAGTTAGCCATATGGTGTCGCGGACTTATTTGTAGGTATTGATGATGTCCTCTTTAAAACTGTAGTACTTCACTTTGCTCTATTGTCAATGGTTTACGCAGCGTTCGCGATATAAAGATTTTTTTACACATGTTGGAAAAAAATAGTTATGTAAAATATTTGAAAATATTTTACAGCCCATGTTCATTTGGGAGAGGGTAATATTTAATAGTAAAATATTTTTTCAAATCAGCCTAGAAGTTTCAAAATCTTTCCTCTTTATAACATTAGTATAGACCCTATTTGTATCAATACAAAATGTCAGTATCAGTAGGTAGTACATATCTATTACTGATGGCATACTCGTAGAGATTCTTTCATTTCTAGGAGATATAATAAAGTACAATAAAAAACGATGAACTGAATATTTAATTTATCAGCATCGGAAATGAACCTTTCGCTTCCGGCAAAAATGACGGTATTTTATCTATTGTGGGCAGATTTTAATGATTGTTATTAATGATAATAATGATTAATTGTTCTAGAATAAAATATTTTAGCTAAAACACCAATTTAACCCCAAAAGGGGGATGTAGTTATTACACCTATTTCGGATTTCCAGACTCGGTTTTGGACCAAGGAAAAGATTCATCAATGTGTCGTAAAATGCAAATTGTTGTAATCAGTACAATACTAAATGCGAAGGTTTGTGAGGATGTATGTTTGTTACACCTTCTCGCAAAAACTACTGAACGGATCTGAATGAAATTTTGCACAGAGATAGATTATAGGCTAGAATAACACATAACTTAGTTTATATCAATGTAAATACCACGCGGACGAGGCTGCGGGCGGAAACTAGTCGCCTATAAACCTATTAATTTTAATAGTAACTGTTGCATTCGAAGAGGTGGGCCAAGGATCTTCTCGGAACAAAAACTATTATTTCTGGTTGCGTTTAACAATATAATAAATAACCGACGTTAAATAATGTCCGCCCTTGTTGTCGTTTCGCGTCACTGTGGGGTGGCCGTTCGGTTGGGACAACGTAGGACAGGGTCATGATTATTTATCGATTTATATTCGATATTTCATAACGACCAACGTGCCTTGACGGCTCATGTAATTAAAAAAAAATACATAACAAATAACAAGAGTTAGTAGAGATAGAGTTAAGAAACGCGGTTCCGTCTTCATCGAATTTTTACAGTAATTTGTACAATACTATTTATGTAATATAACGTATCTAACGTATACTACGTTTGACACTGCACATATGAGAGTTCACAAAGTTCTAACAAATGTGTACATCACACCAATCTGCATTTAGGCTTGTAGCCTCACATTTTGACCCTAGTCCAGCGGTGGGCCAGTTATATTACCGTCCATTTACTAAATTCTGACATTTACATACGCATTTACATAAATGTGATAAGTAAAACTTATACATTATCATCACGTGTCAAACATTTATTTTACCTAACCATAATTTACTGTAGTAGCTTTTAAGTTAAACCTACTAATATTATAATTGTGAAACTTTTGGAGGATGTATAGATGGATAAATATTTTTTTGTCTTTCACACAAAACCTACGCAAATATTG
>DWJZ01003130.1:0-17723 GCA_018249125.1 Asbolis capucinus
TTTTTCGGAGAAGTCGATAGTGATATGCCATTTTAAACTGTGGGAAACAGGAGCGTGTAACCAATATTCAAGTCTCATCATTAAAAGTATCAATTAACTAAAACTTTTATAATATGTTACTCGCGCAACAATTGTTATACAAAGTCGTATTAACTTTTTCCTTTTCATGTCAAGACTACTTCTAGGATTACTAGATAAAACTACTACTTTACTACTATCATTACTACATAACCCTACAACAGTTGAAAACTAAATAGTTTATCGAAATAGTATGTTTATTATTAATGTCCTAACAGAAAACGTTATCTGTTCAACATTGCAACCCATAATTGTCCCATTACTGAGCTCGAGTCTATACTCACAATATGAAGAGTACAGGTCACAATCCACCACGTTGGCCAAGTGCGGGATGGACACACACCTTCGAGAACTGTATGGAGAACTCTGCAGTGCGTGTTTTCCTTCACCGTAGCAAGTGATAACCACCTTAATTCCATTTAAATTTAGTCCTATTACCTAATTACCTTACCTACGTGTAAAAGGAACTTTCCCTTTTATTATTTAGTTTTCATAGTGCTTTTAGTGAGTGATAGAGGACGAGAACAATGTGTTTAACTTAGGGTTTAGCAATATTATATATCACAGTCATGTGGTCAAATCAAATGATTTTCTTGTTAAAATTAATAATGTATCGTCGTGTTACTTTATAACGACTCTAGTATCTCAAAAATGTTTTAAATTATTACCTCATAGTATATTAGCGTCGGCACGTTGTAAAAAATAGCCTGTGTTATTCCAGTTACCTATTTCGAATCCCATTCAGATCAATTCAGCAGTTTTTGCATGAAAGTGTAACAAACATCAATTTCTTTTGCATTTATAATATAAGTAGGATATTGTATATTCTATTATTTACAGTCCGTTGGTTCTGCCTGGAGCGTCAGATTTCCAGCCCATTCAAAACGCGCTCAGTCTACCCACATTGCCAGAGGAACCACGATTAGTCACTCCTCCTCTCAAGGACAGAAGAGTCAATTTTCAAGAGGAGATCATCGAACTAGGTAAGGATCATTAACACAATAATAAGTTATTTTACTAGGTTCAGCTCACGGCTCTGTCCTCGAGGTATGTTGATTAAAAGTAGTCTTTATGTAGTCCGAACTATAATCTATCCCTGTTCCAAATTTCATTCACACCCATTTAGTAGTTTTTGAGTCAAGGAACAACAACATCCTACCGTACATCCTCATTAAATTTCATTTATAATATTAGTAGCATTTATACATATATGTATAAAAACTAGATAGGCATTGTGAATTAGGGGCTCCGGAATAGACAGCGTCCGGATTACGGCGGGTGCATTGTATTGTGGATTTCGATTATCGATATGTTAATTCAAAGAATTCCCTACGGCGTTTGCCAATACCGAAGCGAATTGCTAACAGGTACAAGTTTATTTTACAATATTTTTATACTGATAATAAAAATGTAACGAGTCAATTCTGTACATTAAGTTTTTTTTTATTTTTTATGCAGGGAGGCTTGGTTATCGATATAGAGAACAAAAAATTTTTTTTGGATTTATTGTCTGTCTGTTCCAGCTTCACGCAAAAACCACTGGGCGGATTTAGATGGAACTTGACATAGTTGTAGTTTAAAACCCAGGAATAGTTATAGGATATGTTTTATCCCAGTAAATGGCTTTGTTCCCGTGGGATAACAGGTTAAAATTAGTATAGCAACTTCTTTCGAAGCGCAGAGAAGGCAATTTCTAATCGATAAAACAACATCACCCTCCAAAACCTTTGTCGGATTACAACTGTCCACTGCACTAAACTAACAGATTTTGATTGCAATCTGATATATATTATGTAAATTTTTACAGATAGTGACGAAGATACTTTGTCTGATGTACAGACCTGCCCTACATCACCTTACCATAAGTGTTTTGGTAAGTATTTTTATTAAATAAATTATTAATAAATCTTACAATATTTGCTGTGTTATGAGGCAACTTGGCGGCAGGTCTGCTTGTATTCAGAAGATTCGTCGAGCTGCGCGGATGCTATAACCGAAGTGTTACGTCACGCAATGGAATACTTTATCCCCTTCTCTGACGTCCCCTGCGGTGGCAAAGCTCACCCATGGTACAACGCCGAATGTGCTCAGGCTGAGAAGCGCAAACCCTCGGCGTATTTATCTTATTTGATGCTCGGGACCGGAAAGCTCGGCATATTAACTCTCAGAAAAAATCCTTTACCGCCAAGTCCTTCAAAAGGGCATTATAGAAGGTCAATCTTAAGCGTATCCACCACATCGGCACAAAGGTCTCTGCCCAGCCATCGGGTAGTAGAGCTTTTTGGTCCCTTGCCAAAGCAGTTGAGTCTTACTTCTGTCAGCCTTCACTACCTCCGCTGGTAAAACCGAATGGCACACACGGCTAAAGAGAAAGCGGACTTGTTCGCCCCCTTTTTTGCCGAGAAGTCACGTCCAGACACCACCTTAAATACCTCCCTGCGGCAGCTCTATGCCTGAGGTCCGTTTTACTAATAAAGAGGTTCTAAAAACCCTGCGGTGTCTAGATGTGAAAAAAGCCAGTGGACCTTACGATATACCAGCCATTATACTAAAGTCATGTGCACCTGAGTTGTCTCCTGTATTGACACGTCTGTGACAAATCCGGGAAGCTTGTCAATGTGCAACCCGAGCCCCAGAAAGGCAGTCGTGACGACCCTAACAACTATCGGCCGATTTCAATAACCTCCATACTCTGTAAGATTATGGATTATGGAGCGTGTATTGAACTCGCTCCTGATGACATACCTATTACAAAACGACCTCTTCAGCGATCGATCGGAACCGCTAGTTTCGCCGAAACCGATCGACTGGGGACCTTCTAGCGTATGTCACTTACATATGGGGAGACGCCCTCGAGAGGAATTGGAATAAATTGTCAGCGTCTGTGTTTCCGCTGAAGTATAAGTATAATGAAAAGAAATAAGGAGTCTTCAAGACGAGAGTGAACAGGCTTTTAAGTTAATGCGCTTTACCATCTAAGGCTACATCGCCACTTACCATCAGGTGGACTGTTGTCAAGCATTAACTTATAATATGTAAAACAACCACACCAATATGATTATGTAAAAAAGTATGTAAATTTGTATCTGTTTGCTAAATTAGGCTTACTAGTTTTTATGTATAGATCTAGAGCATAACACACGACGCTGTTCCAATGTGGGTTGGTTGGGCGATTAATAGCCAATCCAGTATCGATTTTTATGCCGCCCAAAGCCTTCGAAATGGCTTAACGAATGCTACCTAACCTTCTAAGCACTTAAGCGCTCATGGTTTTTTTTGTCTCTAGCGGTCACCCATCCTACTACCGACTGAGCCCGCTGTCGTTTACCTCGTTTTATTTAACCATTCATATGTATTTTAGAATCATCAAAAACACCTCCATGTGTTTTGAGAAAGAATGCAAAACAGGCAGAGAGAAATTTGAAAGATATTGTTGAATTTACGGGACGAGAAAAGATCTACATGCCCGATGTGGTATGTATACTTAACTAACGTAAATCGAGTTTTATTGATATAACATATTTTGTTACATATAAATCAAATGTTGTGGTTTACACTTTTATAGGTAGAAGTTATGGAAAAGTTGGACAAAAACTCAAACGTAATTGCTAAGTTGGAAGACGAACTTAGTAAGCAGTCCTTGTTGAGTAAAGAAAAGGATTTTGAATTAGATAAATTGAAGAGTCAAATAAGTAAATCTGAAGAAGAAATTAAGATACTAAATATGGCAAAAGTAAGTGATACTTTTGGAGTTCTTATAGAACGTGTTAACGAAAAAAAAACATATTTTTAAAAATTGTCTTAATAACATTTTGATGTAATCCATCAGATTTAATTCTTTAATATTTCAAAATAAATATAATCTCATTAATACATTTTAGATGGAATTGGAACATCGCTGTAAAGATTACGACACAAAGCTAACAGATTCCGAAGTGAGTTATGAAACATTGAAGAAAAAAGCTAAACTAAGGGAAGAAGAATTACTTTCTCTTCTAGAGGAACAGAAACCTAAGAAGGTGCCCGGGGATATTGGTAATATAATGTTTTTGTTACTAAAAAAATAATATCATATTGTTATTCCTTTTATCATACTGACTTAACTGATAAAAATATGTTTGCAGGAAAAACAATACAAACAAATGAAAATATTGTGGATCACATAAATTTCTTAGAAACATCTCATCACTTATCTTTAGTTAACAGTGAAAATGAACAAAGTGATGTGAGTGTTCAAACTAATACAACACAGACACCACTCACACAAATATACGATCTAGAAGAAGAGCTAAGCTTAAAGAATATGAAAATATTAGACTTAGAAGCAATAATCGCTGCCCATGAAAAACGCATTATGACGTTGGAGAATATTACTCATGATTATGAATCAAATTTAGATAGTTACAAAGAGAAGCTTTCGCGTGCGGAAAAAGAATTGTCACAATATAAATCTACTTCAGACGCTTTAAGTAAACTTGTAGAAACACAAAAGAATAATATAGACTCCGTAAATGTTGACATAGAATCATACAAAAAAGTAATTCAAGAATTACAACAAAAACTACAGATGAAAGAAAATATTAACATGAATTTAAATGAAAAAGAATTAGAATATTTAGTTGCAAATGAAGCTACCTTTTTAGCGAATAATGAAAATATAAAGAATGTTATTCAATGTTTAAAAATGGCTTTACATACGAAAAATGAAGAGATCAAATCTTTACAAACAAAAATAGATGAAAGTAACATTTTTAAAGAAGAACTTGTTGACAAGGACGCCGTTGTTACATCGTTAGCTAATGAAATACAAACTCTAAAAAGACAGGTAGATGAAAATGTTATAGTTATCAATAACATGTTGCTAGAAAAAAATAATTGGTCAGAAATTGAAATGCAGCTTAATTTGAAGCTATCTAATTTACAAGAATCTGTCAATGATTTAACAAAAGAAAATAATGTGCTTTCGAATCAAGCAAAGTTGCTTAAAGTAACAAACGAAGATCTTGAAAAAAAAGTACTTGAAAGAGACGAAATGCTCAAATTAGCAATGGAAAATCATACCAAACAAACCCTTGATTTGGGCGATAAAATTTTACATCTACAAAAAGAAAATATGTTTCAAAGTGAAATTATTACATCCATAAACAAAACACAAGCAGAAACAGAAGAAAATTTGAACAAAGCCAAATCCGCAGTAAGCAAAGTACAAAATATTGTGGCAATATTAACTGGAAATATTCATAACATTCCAGATATAATTGACAATTTTGTATTGCTTTTTAATACTTTAAATAGTGATTTGAGTAATTTAGAAAGTATTGCCACTGGAATCGTATTACAAAAGGAGGAATTATTAGGTATCATTAAGCAAAGTGAAAAAGAATATGCATTTATAGATAAACAAATTGATGATATCATAAACGATCTTAATGGTACCGATGTAAATGTATCAAAAGAAGAAAATTGTGCAATCATCGAAATCAATTCCGATTCTAGTAATGAAAAGCAGTCAAATCACACAAACAGCAACCTTTCCTTAACTGATAGGATAAATAAGTTAAAAACTACTTTAAAAATAAAACAATCGTTCTTCCTACAAAAACTTGAAATTAAAGATAAAGAAATTAGTGACTTAACAGAAACCTTTTCGAATTTAAAAAGTAATATAGAGACCAAAGACAAAGAATTAATAGTAATGCAAAAAGAAAGAGAAAACGAAATAAAAATGAGGGGACAGTTATTAAAAGTAATCTATGACAAATTGATAAATTTAGCACGTTACGCTCAATTTAAAAATTACACACCTTTTGAATCAGGAAATAATGAAATTACGGTAGAACATATTCTCATTATGTTTGACAGAATAAGTGATCACATTGAAAGTTTACACAACACAGAAGAACAGGAAAGCCTCCAAACCGCGTTAATGAAGGCCAAAATAGAAATACAAGAACTATCTGAACAGAACGTTAAGTTTTTAAACGACATATCTCGCATGGAGACCACCAACACTTCATTATACAATGAACTATATAAAATACGTCAAGAAAATCAAGAAATAGCGGCAGATTTAGAAAGTAGTAGTAGATTACTCGACACTTTACAACAGGATTTAAAGAATAAAGTGGAAGAATTTGATAACATAGAGTTAAAAGCTAGAAAATGGAAAGTTCAATTTATAAACCTCGACTTCCTGATGAAAGAACAAATGCATGCCATTCGATTAGAAAATACCAATTTAAAAGCACAGTGTCACAACTATAGGATTGACCACTGTTACAATAAGGAGCTTGTTAAAACTGACAGCAATAATGGCAGCAATAGTTATCAGGCGTCACTTTCATTTGATAACCGCAATGATCTTCAATCCCCACAAAGTTTATTAACATTGTGCTGTGATAAGATAATAGACTCTATACAACCCAATGTGCCCAACCAAAATAAGCTGCAAAATAGTTCATCTTCAAACACTCCCCCAGGCAATGGAGTTTGTCGATGTGATACATTAGACGCAATTCAAACAGAAATTAATTCAAACAGAATTCAAAAAGAATTACAAGAAATGAGAGAAGAAAATGTTAACCTTCAATCTACAATCAAAGAGTTGCAAACTCAAAACAATGAAATATTCAAGGAATACAGTGAGGTACAAAATGAGGTAAAGTCACTATTAGATATTTCTTATGAGTTACAAAAAAGAGTAGTCAATCATAGGACAAACTTATCGACACTGACCGCAATGACCTATGCCGAAAATAAGTCACTCAGTTCACAAATTAAGTTCTTGCAACATCATCACAACCGATTCCACAATGTTTGTCAAAGAGACATACCCGCATTCAAAAAACAATTACAAGAGCTCATGACTGTACTCCAAAGTGACAACTTCACAGAAAACGATAATTTTAAAAGATACTTACTACCGAATGCTTTGGACGGTTCTACGATGCTATCTTCTAATTTCAAAAATGAATCCTCATTAGACGGCGATCTTTTAATGTTAGACACAAACTTGACACTAACCACAACAGCTGAGGATGACATCACACTCGTAGGCCACGACCAGACATACTTTGATGTAACCCAAGTATGCGTATGTAATGTAGGATGTCAAACTGATTCAACTCCCGTAACAGATTTTACTTTATTAAATTCTCAGATATCTGTAAACCTGCAAGTTAGCGATTTTCTGCAAAAATTTGAAGATCTTAAAAAAGAAAATAATAAGTTACGGGATATGATAAATGAATATACAGAAACAAAAATAACTACTGAAGCTCGAAGTCAATTAAAAACAAATCTCACAAATTTCAATTACGAGGACTTTTTAAATAAACAAGAAGATTATATTAAAGAAATTGAATTACTGAGTCAAAAGTTATCAAACGTCGAAAAAGAAAAATGCAGTATTTTGGATAAATACAATAACCTTCAACTTGAGATTCCTTCAACGGACGCTTTAGTGAAGAAAATAACCAATTTGGAAAGAAAACTAATTGATTTAGATAAACTGAGATCTGAATTAAACAATAGAAATAAAGAAATCTCCGCTTTACAGGAAGAAAACGATAATCTGTCTACTCAGGTCATAGAAACGATATCTGAAGTTGATGATCTTAAAAAAGAACTCGATAAATTAAAAGTTACTAAAATTCAACTGTCAGAAAAATGTGCACAATTGCAAAATGAATTGGAAACATTCCAATCGGAATCTCAGGATGCTAAATGTGTAAGTTGCCATGAATGCGAATCTAAATCTAAAATTATCTGTACTTTGGAAGAAAAGCTTTCGGTAAAATCGCATGCTAGAGTAAGTAGAAGTTTTAGTGACTCAGATAGAACATCAAGTTACAACACAATATGTACATTACAGAGTGAACTACATGCAGGAAAAGAAGACTGCAATACACTAAAGGAAGAAGTCACTACTATTAAAAATCATTTAGAACGCAGCAATCTTTCCATAGCTCAGAGTATGGACTTAGATGAAAGTATGGGTGAGCAAAACATTTTTCCTTACAACAAAGTTTTTGAGGCAGTTGGGCGTAAGTGTACAGAAGGTTCTGAAGATCAATCTTTAGAAATGTATACACTTGATAAAATAGACTGTCTAAATTATTACGCTGAGGTGACAGGCGCCGATAAAAACAACATAGAATATGATTCTAAAATTTTAGATATCATGAAAATGTTGTATAATAATCTTTTAGTTAAACATGGGAACGAAATTGAAAATTTAGTAAATAAAATTCGAGATTTTGAAGCCTTGAAAACGCAGTTAGAATTACAGCTCGAACATATCAATAAACAGTACTCGTGTAACACCAAGGAGTTACAAGAAAAAGTGAATGAACTAGAAACGATTGAAAACTTGTTTTCTAGTATAAGAAGCAATCCATCAGGCGTTACAGAGGTAGATGAAATAGCTTATTTTAAAGAAAAGATATTAATTCCGATTGATTCACAATTTGGACTTAACAGTACACAAATATTCAATTCAGTTTTAATGAATGTGATACATAAATTTACCGACCAATTAAACGAAAAATCCGATGAATGTTCTAAATTAGAGGAGCATTTAAAAAGTATTCAAGCTGAAACAAACACATTTAACATTAGTCTCACACAGCTGAAATCTCAACTAACAGAAAAAGAAAATGAGTGCAAGTTATTACAGATTCAAAAAGAAAGAATACAAGAAATCAGTAATGCTGTCACATTGGATATTGTAAAAAAGGAACAAGATCTTAATAAAGTACTTAGCGATGGCTGTAAAAAACTTTCAGAACACAACATTTTCAATCAAGAGGACATAGAAAGATCATTACCGCTTGATCAAAGTATCGACATTGTATTTCAATTAGTGATAAATTGGTGTAAAAATAATTGTGAAGTTAAAGAAAACAATAATAATCTAAACCAAGAAGTAACAAGACTAAAAATGAATATTACTTCTAAAGATTTTGAATTACAGAAACTATCAAATTGTTTGCATGAAAAAGAAAACGATCTTAGAATGCAAAAAACTTTAACAGATGACCTGAAAGAAATCTACGATAAAAAAGTAGAAGAAAATAACACTAATCTGGCGATCATACATAAAATGAACGAAGAGATAAATAACTTAAAGCAATCTATTGTATCAAAAGAAACAACTATAGGAACGTTGCAAAATAATCCGGATATAAAGATACAAAATGAAAGTCTAGAGAATAAAATTACAGAATTGCTAAAGAGCGAAAAAGACTTGAAACAAGAGTTGAACAATTTGAAATCATTAAACCAGGAAATTATTAAAGAGAGGCATAATTACGCAAAACAACTGGAAGAATCTAATAACATTATCAAAGGAAATAAAACAGACCTTGAAGGATTGACCTCGGAAATTTTAATCTTAAAAGAATCTGTTAGAGAAAACGTAATAATTATAGAAAACTTAAAAAAGGAAATAAAGTCGTTGATAGACCAAAATTCACAGGTGAATGAAAATCTTCGAGAAAAAGTAAAAGAATGCTCTCGTTTGGAGACAAATATTAAAACTCATGAAAAGACCGCCGAAATACAGAGCAAAATAATTATGAGGTAAGTTTATACACAACAGTTGCATAAAAGTTGTTTTGATAATTGTAAAAGTATAATATGTGAGTTATACTTTACCACGTACATGATTTCAAGCAAATTTATATTAAAGGGCTTGTGTAATTTTGAATCAGTATTCTGCTGTTTTCTTTTTATGCTGCATCACATAAAAAGTGTGACCTCTTCACATTTTAAAAACAAATTGTTTTATTTTAGGTTACAGAAGCAAAAAGAAGATGACAATAAAGAAAAGGAAAAACAAATTGAAGAACTAAAGCAAAAATGTGCAGCATTACAATGCCAATGTGATACTGTTAACCAAGATATTATAACATATACAAAAGAATTACAAGAGCTTAAGAATTGTAAATTATCTTTAGAGGTAATATAATATTCAGTATTTTAATGACTTTAAGTTGAACCTCTTTTTACCCGGTTTCGTAGCTCGTAAAGGTAAAATTACGAACTGAAGATTTGTATAAGGCATATAGTTTATACATCCAGAAGTTTTTAGACGAATTACTTGACAACTAATAATTGTTCAGTACCCTACATTTCGTTTAATATTTGAAAAAAATATGAGGAACAGAAAATAACATTTTGCCTTAATCGTCCACAAGAACTACACATAACTAAGATTGCACTGCAAGTTCAAATTGGTGGTAAACACAAGTGACGGAAGTTATTGTGTGGGCCGCTTAACGCCAGTAAGTAAGTAGCTTAACGATTGCTATCTAACGATAGTCTTCAGGGGCAATTCATGCTTCAGAAGACACATAAAGATGTCGGTGGTTATCATCAAATAGCAGACATGAGGCCACGCTGGAGGCCTCCGAGTGGCATAAAAACTTCCGACGCTTGGACACTTACTCTGTAACAAATACGTATTAGAGTAGCATAGCTGAGAATCAATAGGGCTTCTTCTTCGTAGTGGATCATTAATCAGTTGAAGTCAGTACATTAGCTGATTTAAGTTCTACATTTTCTGTCAGTCAGTCCCACTCAGCGTTTAAAGTTGTCATGTCTGTTTGTTTCACCATTAGGCACAAATATCAGAGTTACAAGACGTGCACAAATCTCGGCCGTCAATGGACGTTATAGTGGAGGCTTCTCGTCGCCGTCGGCAAAGTGTTCACGACTCTAAGCGGATGATCGATGAAGATAGGCCCGATGGAGATGGTAAGAATAAATACAATATAACACTCATATACTATATGGCTGTATACTGTACCACTCTGACATAGTTACGGAAAAAACCTAGTATATGCCAATTCTATTAAAATTTTGTAAACTGTACTAAGTGCGGGCGTGTATACGCGAGTGCTTGTTTCGTATGTAGTTACTTATTGCGTGCGAGAATGTGTACGTAAATACGTGCGTGCGTACATACAAAAGTAAGTGCGTGTTTCCGCGAGTTCTTGTGTTCGTGTGTACATACGTAAGCACATGCGGGCGTGTGTACGTGAGTTCTTGCATGGATGCGTGCGTGCTTGTCTACTAAGTGAGTCGTACACACATGAGAGTTTGTGCGTGCGCGTGTAGGTATACTTTTAGTTTTACCGTTACATCACCAATCCTTACGCCCTACTACCCGCTTGCTTCGCAGAGTTCTTCAATATACCCAACATACGTTATTTTTAATTTACGATGTTATTTAGTTATCATATTTTTAGACCACAACAAAATGGAGGCGATATTCGGAGCTCGAACGAAGAACGATGATTTCTTTATGGACGTTGATGGAAACGAATCTAACAGAAGTACTCCTATGCGTCGAAGCAAAGGGTAAGTCACATTGATAATGATTGTAAATCTATTAATTAAGAAAGGTAATTAGATATTAATTTATTTACAGTTAATTGAAATTGTTAAAACGTTTCTCTCCCTGCTGCTAAGCTCTTGTATTTCCACAGCTTACCAGTTAATAAGACAAAACATATTTTGGACAAATAAATAATAAATAGTATGTTTGTTTGTTGTATTATTACAGCCGTAAGTAGAGCAGGTTCTCTCTCTAATAGGAAAGAGAACTCCTGGGGAACTCCCCAGGAGTTCTCCTTCCTCCTCTAAGAAATTTCTTGCCGCTTCTTCTTCCAAGACCACTCCATGTAGGGATTCATTGAAACGATGGCGTAGTTTGACTTTCGAAAAGTGTTTGTAAAAATCAACGAATTAATGACTCTTGAGTTCGTTATTATGAACTTTTAATCATTTATAATGGTGATTATTAAAATTATCTTATATTTTTTTTTGTTTCTTTTTTCAGACGCGACAGTTCTCAATTCAAACATGATCAGGTAATGACAGACTCATATTTATGTCAACTTATTTGGTGACTACAAAAAATGCAAAGGGATATAGTCTGGATTAATACATAACATCTCTGGACAACTCACACACGGCCATCTGAAACCAAACTAAGCACAAGCTTGTACTATGGTGATCAGACAACTGATAATCATACAAATATATGTATATTTTTGATACATATTTATATAGATATTTACACTCAGACACACTACAAACATTCTTGCTCAACGCAGAAAAGTTTGATCTGGATGGGAATCGACCCCATGATCTTCGGTGTAGCAGTCAGGTTCACTAACCACTAGACCAACCGGCCTGTCATTAGTCATAGATTACTTTTATCAACAATTATAATTACTACTGATATTAGGAAGAGGAGGGTGGTTCGCGGCCGAGCAGCGTGATGGCGGCGCGGCGCCGGCGGCAGAGCGTGCACGATCTACATCGCAACGCACTCGCCGGTAGTCCAGAGTGTGACGGTTAGTGCCTACAAATAAAACAAAAAAATAACCTGAAAATAAATACACAAAAGCGTTCGATTTCAATATAAATGTCTATGGATGGAATTTTGCTAAATTAATGCGAGGTGGTAAAACTTCTAAAACATCGCAGCTTACCATCAGGCGAGATCGTGGTCAAGTACTAATTTATTAAATAAAAAAGAACACATTCACGTTTAACAATTGTATAAAATAATATATTGTATCATGCTATTGTACCACTGGAGTATATTATGAACATTACAGTTGCGAGTATAATAGTTGGCATGGGTCTGTGTGTTTTTGTTGTTTTCTCAGTTGTTTGGTAACAAATGCATAAAGTGTATTAAAACGAAAATCAATAAATTATAAAAGTATAAAACAAAATATTACATTTGGTTGAAAGGTTGTAAACTACTTCATGAAATCAAGGACGTCAAAGTATGAATTTGTGAATGATGTTGTGAATTATATTTATTTATTAGTTTGTCCTTGTTCTTTGATCATTACTTAGTTTAATAACTAATTTTCAAAAATAAAATCAGTAGCTTAGTGGAAAAACCTCTGTTATGTTAGTTGGGGAAAACCCTACAAAAGATTTTTATGGTTTTTTTACATTTATTCCGGATCGAAATTGCTTTAAGTATAGTGATATAGGTTATTTAGGATTTTTTTTACGTTAAATAAGATGATTTATTTAAGCTATGAGGTATTTGATGGTAAAGCGGTAACTTAATAAAAGCTACTCTTGACTTGAAGACATTTACATTATAATACTAATATTCTAATATATCATAGCAATTACTCTTTGATTGAAACTTGGAACTCTTTGATTGTAAGCCCTACAGAACAGTCACAAGTATATACTACCACCAGGAACACTGTGAATGTTTATAATTTAAAAAAAACATTGTAATATTATCAATATTACTGTTTTAGCAATATTTTATTAATTCGAAGCAGGATTTTGAACTGTAATATTTAAATACTCAAAAATTTACCAGTACATACATATGTTTTAAGGCAATCCACGCAAGCTGGAATATCAGCGAGATTTCGAAAGCACAGATGACCATCAAAGTGACAAGTAAGTTTATTAATAAAATTTTTTTTAAATGTTTGTTGTATGCATTTTTTTTTTGCTGTATTTGTTAACCCAAATGAGAGGTTTGTGTACGTCATAAAATTTACTAATAAACTATGGGGGAAGGTACGAAGTCATAGATACATAGTAGCGGGAAACAGTAATCTATAATATGTAAAAATATCTTTTCCAGTGAAGTAACAAAACTGAAGAGGCAATTGATGTCGTGTCAAGAAGAGTTAGATGATTTAAGAGAGAAATACAAGGAATTGGATGATGAGTGCGAAATTTGTGCTCAGTACCTGCGAGAAAGAGATGAACAGTGCTTGCAGCTTAAGAAAGAGAAGAGATCATTGGAGGTAATTTTATTTTTGAATGCTTTTGAATAATGAGAACCTGGTGTTAAAGGACTGGCTGTGCCCTGCGGTTTCCCCCGCTTAAATTTGAGGAAATATTGCCCGGCTTGTTTGGTCAAGGACTTTTTTGTTGCGTTTTGTTTTTCTTTCTTTCTATAAATCAATGCATGGCCACTATCCCACCTGATGATAAGTGGCGAAGGGATCTTAGATGGTAAAGTACACTAATTTAGTAATACCCTATTCAATCTGGACTTAAAGACACAATGTAATCGAACGGAAACACTGACCTTGGCAACTTATTCCAGTTATTTTCAAACCCTCTCTAGGATATTCATTGAAATGCTTGTGAAGCATGTCTTATTTGGATGAGGATTCATACGATGTCTATAAAACCACATTCGCAAATAATACATATTTTAGAATAAATTTGTTGACCTTAATTGACTCAATCTTTACATAGACAATTATGCTAACTCAGACGCATATTAAGAATTTTAATGGCATTTTAGTTTTACACAACGATGATGTACATTAAATAAATGATTTGATTTTGAATAGATACTATTAGTAGATATTATAAATGAACATCTTATTTGTGGACTATTAGAAGTAGTGTGTGGTTTCAATTGTCACGAATGGCATTAACAACAAACATCAGTAATAACTTTATATTATTTATTTTATTTATTTATTTATTAGATTATAACGTAAATGACTTCAAGTCGAGAGTGAATAGGCTTGTGTTAAATTAGTACTTTTTACCATCTAAAAACATATCGATGCTTACCATCAAGCGAAATCGTAGTCAAGCACGTATTTATAGAAAGTAAAAAAACCTACTCTGGCCCAGAATCAAATCCATGACTCTCACATTATACACATGGGGCTTGGTCACAGAGCCGTCATCTTTTGTTTAGAAAACAATAATAAGCCTTTATTTCCACTACTTCCTATGCAATTAAAATTAAATTATTAATATTGGCTTCAACCCATCGATGGCCTACTACTGATCTCTACTCATACTGAGGAGGCCTAGAACGTACTCCACCATGCTGCCCCAATCTTCAACTTCAATCGAACTTTTTTCGATCGGTTATAATCGAAACAAGATGCCGGGATATGAACGCTTCATTATTAATATAAAAATACTAGAATCATGAAACATACATAATTATTTCGAATTTATATTAGTTGTCATTCGTAGTAGTCGCGTCTCCAGCGTAGGCCTCCCCTATATCTTTCCACGTCTTTGTGTCTTGTCTCCCTCAGCCATTTTGGTCCGGCTTCCCATCTTTGGCCGATCCTAACAGTTAGTCTCGTTTCTAGTTATCCGCTTTGTTACTCTCTTTGCCCATCGATTGATATAGGCTGGTTGGTCTAGTGGTTAGTGAACCTGACTACTATACCGGAGGTCGGGGATTCGATTCCCACCCAGGTCAAACTTTTCTGTGATGAGCAGGAATGTTAATAATATATAATATATATATAATAATATTTAAAAGTTTATATGTATATTTATCAGTTATTTGATCACCATAGCACAAGCTAACGCTTAGTTTGGGGTCAGATGGCCGTGTGTGAGTTGTCCAAAGATATTTATTTATTTATTATTCTGGAAACGTGTCCTGCCAATTTCCACTTTGGGATCTGGCCAGTTTTATAACGTCAGTTTTATTTTCTCTTTCTGTCTTATACTCAACATGCTCCGTTCCATTTTCCTTTGACAAACTGTTAACTTCATTTAGTCTCCTTTTCTCAACGACCAGCTTTGGCCATATGTTAAACAAGAAACGATACTTCGTAGTTTGTAGAAAATATTGAATTATAAATATTAATATGGCCGTATATCTTTTCAGCAAGCTGTCGCGGAGTTGAAAGAGAAATTAGATAATCCTGAGATGAACAGACCAGCGCGGCGAAGTAGTCTGTGTGATGCGGCTGTCAATACTGATGAAGGTGAGTGTTTAGATTTGACATTTAATGCTGTCAGTTTTAAAGTAGCCTTTTCAAATGTCAAAGTAACACAACAACAGAGTTTATTTATATGCTAGCATATTTACTTTAATTGATTTGCCACATGGCTAAATTTATTGCGAGGTAGGGCTATCTCTTGTGTCAGTTATAGTTAACAGATGGCGTTGCTAAAATTCTGTTGTCGAAATTCGTTTTTAAATTCATGAATATACTATCTCTATTATTTTGATATTGACCTTAAGGCACTTTGGCGCTGACGACCTGAGTTTATCACGGAACAATCTCAATACGGTGCTTTTACGGTACTGGTTTAGAAACCAGTCGCCACGTAAAGTCGGGGGTTGTTCCCGTCAGATGGCAGTCGTTGAAGCTTGTCTGAGGCCTTTTACCGGCATAAAAACTTTGAAACTTCAATTGGCCAGCTTCCAACAATCCTCAATAAAATATTCTCTAGACCTCTTTAGTTACGAGGATATAAATAAATGTTTCAGACTGGGCGAATCTCCATTCCGTTGTCGTGGACCGAATGTCATATGATGCAGAAGTGGAGAAGAATAAGAAATTGACCAAAACTATTGAGGAGCTGCGGTTCAAGAAGCAGGACCTCGCCAACACAGTGGATAAAATGCAGAAGGCCTTGGAAAAGAAATCTTCTCAGAGTAACAGGTAAAACTATTGTAATCATGCAAAATAAACTATTATTCTTTAAGAAACACTGCAACAAATTTGTTTATACTATTTCGTTATATGCTTTTTCAACAATGGTTGTCTAACTTTACACTCTATTTATTAATGGTTACTTAATTCTCTCATTGGTATAAAATCGATCCAAATTCCCTACTGAGGGGTGGTTTAAGTGACACCCAATTTTCCGATCACATCGTGAAACAGAAAAACCTAGAAATAAAAAATAATATAGAAATTCTGTCAATTGGGGAAAAGACAGTCCTAAAAACGTTATATTATTAACATTGCTCCAGTCGTTATTACAAGGTATCTTAAAATATTTAAAAACACAAGCTTTAATTATAGATCCGTAATAGAAAGCTATACACAAAATTTCCTAACTGTATTTTTAACGGTTGGGGCGTTCCATTGTATGTATTCAATCTTGAATGTAGT
Source organism: Asbolis capucinus (assembly GCA_018249125.1). Taxonomy (NCBI): domain Eukaryota; kingdom Metazoa; phylum Arthropoda; class Insecta; order Lepidoptera; family Hesperiidae; genus Asbolis; species Asbolis capucinus. The sequence continues at coordinate 16,983 of DWJZ01003130.1, forward strand.
ATCGGGTCATGATTATCAAAAAATGCATTGTCATCAGTATGGAAATCTTGAACAAAATTTCAGCTATGTAGTGTACGAGGTAGGGGTTCTAATTAGCCTTGCAAGGTTTGAACTTAACATACAAATATACTAACAACTAACACACTTAACATACAAATATACAAACATACACTGTAAATAAAAGCTTATAAAATAAGTAACTAATGTCAAAATTGTTCCTCGCAGAGAATTAGAAGCAGTGAAGTCGCAGCTGTACGCGTGTAAGGAGGAGATGGAGGAACTAAAGGAGCGGTACAAGGAGCTGGATGAAGAGTGCGAAACGTGCGCGCAGTACCTGCGAGAGCGAGACGAACAGTGCCGCAAGCTGAAGGAGGCTAAAAACTGTCTAGAAGTATATTTTTACCTTTTTTCTATAATCGTAACAGTAATAAGAAAATTACTTACAATTAAGAAAATTACATTGTTAATTAGAAATTTATAGGAAAAGTAGAAATAAAAAATGGCTATATAGTAGTGTGCTCTAAGTATGTATGTTAAAAAATACCAAAGTGGTGTGTGAACGAGCTGTAGTCAAGAATGGAATGAATTGTGAAGTAAATTAGAAGTTAAACGTGCATATAAGGCCGCTTGGTCTAGTGGTCAGTGAACCAGACTGCTACACCGAAGGTCGTGGGTTCGATTCCCACCCAGGTCAAACTTTTCTGTGATGAGCAGGAATGTTCGTTCTGTGTGTCTGGGTGT
>DWJZ01003131.1:0-17718 GCA_018249125.1 Asbolis capucinus
TATAGAACAAATTTAAAAATAGAATTTCTAGAACTTTTTGGGGGCAATGGAAATTAAAACACAGGACAGAAAATGTGTAAGCAGAAAAGATGAAATTTAAAAACAGAACTTCTAGATATTTCTGGAAAGGACAGGAAAGCAAAAGTGTGAGCAGGATAGAAGAAATTTGAAAAATGTTTGAATTTGGAATATTCCTTCGAAATTACGAATTCGAAAGATACGGAATGGGCAGTTTCGGAAACGAATCCGAAAAGAAGAGAGGAGAAAAGTTAAGTTAAAAGTGATTAGTGCTATTAGTGTACGGTGTCGCGAGTATACTGACGTGACGACAGTGCCGTTAGTGTAGCGACGCGAATGTCGTGTCGCTAGTACAGTGCGTGAGTGAGGCAAAATTAGTGCAGAGACATTGGTGCCTGTGGTTATCCTGAAGTAAGTTTTAAATAAGGAGACCATCTAGACAAACCGGCCTTATTCCTTTCCTATCCCCAACCCACTGTCGTAACAATAGTGTAACGTTTCGGATAATATTATGAAGTGAAAACAAAAGTTTTCAGGTTGTTAAATTCCGGTTCGAATCCGATTAGAAATTCATATTGACTTAGGTTAGATCAGGTATGTATGTATATCGCAGTCGGACCTCGAAATTATGGTCACAAAGTAGAGAAATAGTATTTTGTGGTTTGATGTTGTAGACTTAAGGAAACTATAGAATCTGATGAATTATGAACCATTCCGTAATCATTAAGATATATGCGGAATTTAAACATAAACACACTCATGTAAGAAACAACTTTTCGCGCAAAGGGTACATCCGTTAGACACTAGTCACTTTTTATTCATTCATTCATTATTTTTATTCAGTACTTCATTCCCGCCATAGTTCGAAATTTCAAAAATGTTAAAATAAAATGTTCATTTCTTTTTTGTCACTCCAGTTTTATCGTTTTATAATATGAGAAAGTTCAGTACATACTTTTAAGCCTTATTTCAACTCCAAGAAGCTGGTTTTTCTAGTTCTAGTCCAACCCTGTACTAATTAAAAAAATATATTTTGAAGTTATTGGTATATAAAACTCCATCCATAGGTCACGATGAGCCCCGTACTTCATGGGCTATTAATGATTCTTTTATCATAAATAACAAGCGCTTCACTACGATCCCACCTGATGGTAATTGGCGATAAAGTCTTCGATGGTAAATAACACTAACTGATTGAGTTGAAGCCAGCCAAGGTTTATGTTGGCTTATCATATTTTATTTAACAAAAATATATCAGATCCACAGTTAAAAATAAACCATTAAAATACGTGAATTAAATAACGTTGAGCCGGTTTTGATTTAATGAGTTTGTAGTTAATAATGGAATGTTTTTGGATTAAAGTTTATTCATTGTCATATTAGTAAATATTATAAAGAGGAAAGATTTAATTGTTTTTTTGTTTGAGGAGAATAGGCTCCGTAACTATTGCTTCGATTTGAAAAAAACAATTTTATTTTTTAATGCAAAGTGTATCTTATTACCTACTGAAATATATTAACTTAAAGTTGACACACTTTTGTAACTTATTCTATTTTGTAACTTATACGTATATTATTAATTATTAAAATTAAGTTTATAATTTCTTTTTACGTAAGGATGTATACAGAATTGCTACTTATAGTATAATTAGTCTAAGCCTTAGTAATTGTCAAATAATTGGTTTATTATACCCACACTAAAATTACACATAAGTGATGTGTTAAATTTAACAAACAAGCGCATTTGCGAAACCTATATGCGAAAGCTGCTAAAAGGTGTAACTTGTAAAACAATAAGTAACATGTTGTGTCCTATTGATTGACACTGTAAGCTTTCAGAATAAAATAAAATAGGTTCTAACTTCTAGGAGTACGTATAAAACGAAAGGTTTGTACCTACAGAGAAGAGAAATAATTTAACGATACTCTTTCACACACTCCGTTTGCTGAAGGCAAGAAATGTTTCCTTTGTCTACGACATGCCTATCTTGCTCTACCTCGTACGGTGAAAGCCCTAATTATAGCATTTTAGTATATAAATAATATAGATTCAATTTAAGCAATCATAATTCACATTGGAATTGGAATTATTTTTTAGTGAGTTTATCAGTATTGATTTTAACCGAAACAACTGAACTGAACAATAAGTTATATCTGATTTTTTTAAAAAAAAACGCGAACTTCAAGCGATACGATGACGTCGCCTTCGTCGAACCTAAACGCCCCCGCACGCTGGTGGGCACCGCACAGCAAACCGCTGGGTTTGCTTTGTAGCGTTTACAATATACCTACTTGTGAGGAATCATTTTAATGCTTTGTGAATTTACAATTAATACATTGAATTTGTGTTTAAATTGAATATTATTTGTTTGTAACTTTATTAATTCATGTAAGATAAATCTTAAATAATGTGCATTTAGGTATATTCATTGTTAGTATCTATATTAATTTGTATTAGCCTTCTTATATTACTTATTGGTTTAGAATAATGACCTTGTAGCCTATTTAGTAAATTCTGGCTGCGAAGCGTGGCATTCCTCCTTTAATTCTCGGCGGTGCGAATATTCGAGTCGGATAAATGTTCGTTTTCTGATCGTGGTTAAGCGTTATTTATATTGTTTTGTCTGCCAACCGCTGTTGTTGTTTATATTATATTATATGTAATTCCTCTTATATAGAGTATAAACTTATTTTTCGTTACTATATAGAAAAAGCTTTATTAAAAAACGGTTTAGATTAAAATATAATTAAAAAACATATATTTTCATTTCAGCTACCCAGTCAGTGCCAACTTTTGTAAAACAGATACTAGGAGAACGCGTTCATGAAGACGAAACTGTTGTTTTTGAAGCGTTGTATAGTGGAAATCCGCAACCAGGTATTTTTTAATAAATTATTAATTACATCATCGACTTCCCTAAAATGTACAGAAAATTATATCATTAGCACAATTATTAGTATTTTGGGGTTTACAGACCTACATTGTGCGAGAAGACCTGAGCCCAGCAGTGGGAAAGTTATAATTCGCAATGATTCTTGGGTTTACAGGTTGTTCTGAGGCCCGTGGCCATTACAGCAGTTGAACATAATCATATTATCTATTTTATTTCAGAAATACTTTGGTACAAAGACGATAAAGTTATAAGGACCGATGACCGTTACATTATTGACAATAAAGATAATCGTACAACTTGTAAAATAATTAAAGCCTCGAAGGCAATGGAAGGCACATATACATGTAAAGCTGTAAGTGAAATTGGAATGGCTACCACTAAAGCCAAATTACAAGTTTTTGAAACGAAAAAGAAAGACATTAAGGCTAAGGATGTTTTACCTGAAGGTATAATTTCTACTCAGGAAATAAAAGAAGAAACTGTTCAACCAATTGCCAAATTTCCTCTTGATATTCAAGCCGTCGTAAAATCAATGGAAAGTGACGATCGAATGGTAGCTGAAACAAACGAATTACTAGAAGTTATTAACGCTAAGGAATTTGGTCCTGGGGAATCACCTTTACGGGAACTAGCTAAAATTGGCTACATGTTAAGAAATGGAGTCACAATTAAGCAAATTGAGAGTTTGTATGACACTAAATATTTTCCTGCTCTCAGAGTTCCACAGTCACAGTCTGCTTTAGTGCAGTTAGTAGAACGTCAAGGTCATGGAGCGCTTATTACCGAGGTACTTACAGAAGAAACCGTTCAAAGTGAAGATATTATAGCCGCCAAAGTTGGATTTAGGGCATTCTTAAAAATGGTGGAATTAAAACATAGCTCCGTAGAGGAAGTCATTGCTCATCTTTATCCAGAAGATTTCAAGCCTCGTTCTTGGGAACATAAAGAAGCTAAAGAGGTAAGTTTTCGTTTAAGATTTTTATTTAAAAAATAATAATTTTGTAATTCACTTACAGAAAAACAATTGTTACAATTAATTACTGCTAGGCGTATGTAGCAGTAGTTTAAAACTAAGTTAGTCGTAGTAATTATGGTACAAACGTGGTTAGTCATAGCAAAAAGTGCAATGCAGCCAAAGCAAAATAAATAACAAGATAATGTAAGGTTTCATCTAATAAAGAGCGGAAGATGAAGGCGATATTTTTGCGTTTTGTTTACTTACTATAATTTCTATAATCTACGATATATGACGTATTGTTTTTTTGTTTATTTTTTCTCACAAAGATTGTAAAAATAAGCTTACTATGAGCGACATTACTGCTTACAGAAATATTTACCAAAACGGATTTTTAAAAATATTTATTTTCAATAGGTAATCGTCGAATCACCTGCTGAAATCTCCAAAACGCAAGATTCGACAATAATAGAAGGTAAGTTATACATATTATTCTCACAAGATTATTTTATATGTTATTTTATCATTTTCTGGAAATATTAGTGAATACTAAAATTAAAATAGTAACACTTCTTATGACACCTAAATTGCTGTAAGTAACAGGCTCATGAAGCAGATAAGACGTAGCTGAAATATAAGAAATGAATTACTCGTAGTATGAGCGGTGTTTGAGAGAATATTTCAAACAAATATAAGACGACACCTCACCCACCAGATATTTTTCTGCAAAATTTTATGGGTAAATGTAACTGCGTCAGGAAGTCTAGATCTTCTATTTTAACATACGTCTGGTAAAAAAAATCTCCAATTCCAGCTTTGTATATCTCTAATAGACTGTTCTATCCATGAGTGTTTCTGATCTGGTTTAAACATTTACGAGTGTTATGCCTATATAACCGTCTCATTAAGAGTAACTTATATTAGTAGGCAGAGCTCTATCAGAGCTTTCAATTTATGAATTACTATAGAGGTAGTTGAAAGTTCAATTAAGATTATTGACCCTCAACAGCCTTGTGATTACTGACAACGTTTCCGAATGTACTGATTGGTTTGAATAATGTAGGTACGTAAGTATACCTAAAACAATAATCTTATAAAACTGCGTCTGAAACATGCTCAAAAGCTGCTGATGCTAAATTGGGCAAGACCGACTATGTTTATATTTCCTTGTTTTGTTTTGCAGTTCTGAAGTATATAGCGATACTAGTAGTAGTTCATACTATTAAATATCTAAATTATGAAGTTTTGATTTTAAGGTTTTTAATTAATGTGTTTCATTTCTACTAGATGCCCTAAATATTAAAGATGACGGCTCCAAACAGGGTAAGTTTATGTGAAAAAGAGAACATGAGTATTGTTTCTTCGCTTCTAGTATCTATTAACTCAAGCAAGTAGATTTGATGCCTACAAATGCTATATACTACTACATATATCTTGACATAATACACACGTCGTATGTTGGTTGTGTTTATGTTTTAATATTTTTTATTTTCATATTAGGTTACAAGCGTTTTATCTACTTACATACTGAAGTTTGAGTACGTACAATTAACAAGAAATATTGCAATAATTTTGGTTGTAGTGCCGCTTTTTCGTTTAAAGTATGGCTTAAGTAAAGAGTGTGCTTTTATGGATATCTAGCATAACGCCACCGTAACTTCTACGTATACATTAAGGTAAGTATTGATGATTATATTTTATTATACTTAATAAAACCGTATAGCATATGTTTACGGAACTAATAGCCTATAACAAGCTTAATAAAACATTTATAGTTGCTTATAATCACGAAACAATAAATGAACGACGTGCTCTGAACTATTGTACTCTTTACTCACTTTACTATAATTTCACAGATGACAAAGAACAGCAAGTCAAACGCAAAAAAAGTGTAAAGAAAAGAATAGGTTTAGAAATCGAGAAAAATATTTCAGAAGTGTTACTTTTGACGGCGACAAATTACCCAAAAGAATCCGTAGAACAATATGAACAAAGCCAGACAGATGATTTTAGGTATACAGAAGTACCCTACACGTCGACGATTGCTACAGATATCAGTGATAATAAAATTGAAGTGGTTTCTATTAGTCAAGTTACTAATATTATTCCATTGACAATAACAGAAGATGCAAAAGGTAATATAAGATTTGACAAACAATATCCTGTAGTGCATCATGAACACCAATGTACCGAAAAAGAAAATAAATTATCAATACAATTTAAACCTAGTGTTTACGTCAAATCATCTCTTATTGAAATGGAACCATTACACATAACTGAAATAAACAGTGAAACTGACTTAGGTGCATACTCTGATAATAGTATATTAAATGAAGCTGTAGCACACGCGGGCATTATTCCAGTAGAAAGTTGCGTGCAATCAGAGACTACTACCAGCATGTCAGTCTCTAAACTTGACGAATTTGATAAACAGTCAAAAACCGCTAAGCCATCTTTAATATTACAAGATGCTATTAAGGTTGAACATCAAGATATACAAATAAAAGAAGGTTCAATTAAAGAATCTCCTTTGGCCCATTCCTTTGCATCTTCATCGATATCACCATTAGCAGGGTTGGCTATTACAGAAGTAAATGAAGAAATGAAAGAACAGATATTGATGCAAACAGTAACTGATAAAGCTGCTAAATCGAATCTTCAGTTTAATTTACTTGAATCTATAAGAGTCGGGGAAGTATTTGTCGAAGACAAATCTGGAAAGTATTATCCCGAGTTAATAGTTCCGACTGAATCAGCGCGTAAGGATTTATTTGTTTCCAATCAAATTATAACAGAAATACCTTATGTTCAAGAAAAAGAAGGGTTGCTAGGACCTTTTAAACTGCCAAATGTTCAAGAAGCAAACGTAGATTTAACATCAAAAGATGGTCTAATAGTATCAATAAATGACTTTCAAGAAAAAGAAGGGAGTGTGACTAATTTAGAAACACCAACAAAATCTAAAATAGATAAATCTTTGATATTACACACGAGTTTGAATAATTATATTACGACATCTGAAATAAAAGAAGAACAATTGAATTCTGCTGATATACCACATAAAAAAGCTCACATTACGATTACCGAACATCTACATAAAGTTAATACACAGTCAGATGTTCATGATTCAGAAGAAATATTTTTAACTAATAAACCAAATCTTAGTACACAAGCTCAAGTGTCTATGTCTACATTAGATAAAAACTACGTTGAAGAAGTACAAGTTCATGAAAGTGAACAAACTTTAATAGTGCCAGATGGTAGACTATCAGCCATAGCAAACCTTGACTTGAACGCCAGTGAGCCCATAGTTACATCCGAAATCATGAAAATTTCATCTATTAGTGAACTAGTGCTTAAAGATAAGCCACCACAAGAAATTGCATTTAAAACAGTGATACCAGAAATTGCAAAATCCGTGACAGCTCCCCTTGTACATGACCAAGAGACTAAAACAGATTTTATTTCTAAAACTCCCGAAAATATCGCCCTTTCAATGGTTACAAACACCCCTCTGACTGTATGTGAAACAGAATCTTCAGAATTTGAGAACAATTTGAATGTTCGTATGCCTAGTATTTTTACAACAAAACCATCATCGACTCACCTTTTAAAAACTCCACTGACTGAAGAAGTATGTCTTAATGATCAACTAGATATTATAAATAGTGAAAAGCAACTATCTTTGAATGCAGCTAAAACTTTTGTACAGGCTAATAAAGAAATATCAATCGTACAAATAACAACGGAAGAACGTGCGCAACAACTTGAAAGTAGCAAAACGAATTATATAACCGCAAAGCCTGCATGTAATGAACAAGAAAGTCTAAATATTCTTGAATTAGTACCAAATATAGTTGAGGTACCAATGGATTTGGTCAAAAAACCAACGAATCAGTTTGCAACGTTTAATATGGATGTAAATCACATTATAGTAACAACGTCAGAGATAGGTACATCTGATTCTGTACATACATTAAATTTAGATCAACCTCAGTATGAAGAAGCCCAAGTGATTTCTAAAACAATATCACCGGTAGTTGTTACTGAAAACGAAATATTAGATAGTCAAAGTAATTTACAGCCAAATATACAACCTGACAGGAAAATGTTGACAAGTGAAATAATAGCCAATAAAGATTTGCTGAGTGTTTTAGAAGTTATACAGCATGAAAATGAAATGGATTATGCAAATGAGAAATCTCTTCAAACATATACAGCATCTTCAGATATTATAAGTCGACCAGTAGCAGTTTCAACTGAACTAGCAATTGAATCAAGTATCGAATATCTAACTGAACCTGATAGAAATATTCAGCCAATGCAAGCAAACGTTAAATCGGAAACCCATAAGCAAATAATTGTTGATACGATAATCGGTCATGAAACGGAAATCCCATTAAAGACAATAAAACCTACTACTTACGCTGCTAAGTTAAGTTTTGATCCAAAAGAGGCTGTAGTTATTGAAAGTAACACAAGTGAAATTCTTCCAAGTTGCTTAGAAACTAAAGGCTCTATGATATTAAGCGAAGCAGCTGAAATAACTACGACAAATTCCGCCGTAATACAAGAAGAACGTATAATTCACACTTTAGAAGGAATCCTCCTCGAAGACAACTACGAACCACGAAAGTCCTCTGTGTCTTACAGGCCACACAATGTCATGCAATATAAAGAGGAGATGCCGGTTGAAACAGAAAAAGATCTTAATATTCAACTGTCACCCGACAAGCAAAGTGCAACTTTATCCATTACGCAACAACACAGTATAGAAGCTTCGACAGTTCTCACTCTATCTGATAATATAATAGATATCAATAACTTTGAAACAAACCCAAAAAAAGCTGTAGTGAAAATTGATGATGTTTATGGAAAAACAGCAAGCATTGAAGAAGTTGTTCCACATCAAATAGCGAATCGACTTGAAAGTTATGGCGCAGTTTCTAAAATGCCAACTATTTCTTCATTACTGTTAAATACCGTGCAACAAACAGAAACCATATTAGTAGAGCAAGAAAATACATTGCAGGAATTAAAACCGTCAAAATTGTCGATTATTCCTGACATAAATGAAATGCAAGCTTTAGTAATAAGTTCTGTAGATAGTATAGATAGTGAGAAAAAAATGGATATAAACTTTAGTTTACAAGCTAAAGAAGCGTCTCTTGAAATTGTGCCACATTGTAGTAGCACCATAAATACAGAAATATTAGTTACAGGTGACATTCAAAATATGCAAAAGATTTCACTTGACCATAAAAAAGCTTCAGTAATGCAACATAATTTCCAAGAACATTTGGAAAGTACTGAAGTTTATGAAGGAGAAAAAGAATCGGAATTTTTATCTACCGATAAATGTAAAAAGCAAGATGTTATGGAAAGTCTTGTACAATCATCAGCTGGTGAAATTTATGAAGTTCAAACAGGAGAAAAGGAACTTGAATTAGAGTTTACTCTACAAGTTTCTAGTGAACATGCTGAACCATCTTTTAGAGAACAATGTTCAATATCAAAAACAGAAATAGTAACGCACGAGAATCCAGAGAAACTCCATGTTTTACCTAAATCTCTTTCAAATGCCGTAACAACTCAAGGGTCTCAGGAGGCAGTTCAAAAATCTGAACCATTTGTTGGAGAATCTGAAGAAATGTGTACTAACGAAGTTCCCAGTGGAAAAAAATCTAAAACTGTAATTGAAGCCCTCAAAACCATTACAGTTTCCGAAATTGTTCCGACTGAGTTTGAAGTACCAACAATAAGTGACCAAAATATACAACCACAAAAAATTGTATCAATACCTTCAGGTATTCAATCCAGTTTAGCAATTTGTGAAACGATTTTGATAGAGAAAGAAAACACACTAATTCCAGTAATTCATGATGATTATAAGCATATTGAACTAGGATTGCAGACTTCAAAATACCTAAATATCTGTGAAGATATATTACCGGAAAAGGAAGATTGCTTGAAATTGCCTTCTACTCCTAAACCAATTCAAAACGATATTACATTAAATACTCTGCAACATTTAACTGTAGAAGAAAATGTAACGTCTGAAATTGAAGATAATTTGGACCGTATGAAAATGTGTACAAAAAATGTTGACAAAGTTAGCGTACCATGTCAAGAACCAATAAGTGTAAGTGAAATAAAATCTGAAATAAAAGAAGAAGAACTTCTACCTCATGAAAAAATAAAAGAGTTGAATATATCAGTTAATATGGATACTGGGAGCTACCTTAATATAACTGAAATTATTCCTATGGAAGAAGGATCCAAAATAAAACGATCTGAGAAACATAATACTGACAACGTCTTTAGTAGAATTGGAACTCAGAAGCATGTGACAGTCAGTTTAACGCAAATAATGGATACAGAATTTAATGCTGACATTAAGCCGCCTGATATCCCCAAGGAAGCAAGCATACAATTTGAAACATCATCTTCTTTGAAAGTTCAACAAATTATTTCAAAAGAACCCGATCTTAGCAAATTACCGCATACTACATTTAAAGAAGAAACAGCAAACGTGCTAATTGAATCACAGAAACATATTACAATACAAGATACCTATGCTAAAGAAAACGAACAAAACCTTGCCTCTATATTATTACCCAATATAATCAATCAAGATGTTAATATTAATACTTTACATCATGTTACAACTCATGAAACATTACTATTAGAAAATGAAGGGCAAAGCTTAATAAGAGATATGATTAAAAGTGAAATAATACGTCCAACATCGAAGGAAACAGAAGGCTTACAAACTGAGGAACAACATATAATTGAATCTGTCAATGAAATTACTGACCTATTTGTAAGTCCTCTAGGTCAGGCCAAAGAAAATATTTTAGGATATAATAATTTAGAATTTACTGAAATACAAAGCACAGAAAATTTAGAGCCATTAATACAACAGAAACCATTAAGCGAAATGGTTAAATTAAGGCCGATTATAGAAACAGAAGTTTCAAATATAGTGCCTCAAGTAATAGAGAGCACAAATGAATTGTCTGAAGAATATTTGCCTCAAGAAAATACTGCTCATTGTTCTTTCGAGTTATATAATAATTACATAAGTAATGAATGCTCTACAGAAGAAACACCGAAAACCGTTGACTTCAAAATAAACAAGAGCTTGAAAGCTAGTAAAAATATTTTAGAAATGAAGTCAATACAACAGTCTGAAATAATAGTTGAAGAAAATTTAGAACCAGTACTGGATACTTCTCAAAATGCAGCAAAAGCTAGTGCTGTGCCTGGTGAACAACAATATTTATCAAACATTGAGCAGAAACACTTAGAAAGCGTCACAGAACTAACATCATTCTTAAAAGAAGGTAATATGGCTTTGTTAAATATAGAACCACATTCGTGTTGTATAGTGTCTGAAAGTATAGTTGAAGAAGAACCAAAATTTATAAGAACCGAAGACATTACGCCAAAAGCAGTAAGTGAAAAGCTTTTAAAGGTAAATCCTTTACATCAAACACAGATTATTCTTGGTGAAAATGCGGAAACTTTTAACTCGCAAAATTTTACTGCGCAAAATACAGTAGTCGAAACACAAATTCAAAATCAGTCTATTTTTCAACTTGACACTTTCATACACGATAGTGTAACACAAATTAAGCCGAATGACAGCAGTCAAAGTGAAACTGCGTCTATATTGGTAGATACATTAAAGGGATTGAGTGTGTTTGAGGTAAAAGAAAGTGAAACACAAGACGATATACATCCACTAACAAATGATACGGCTACTGCCAAGAAAACTTTTACTAGTCAAACATATTTACAATGTACAGAAAATGTTCTAGAAACATCTATAGAAGATTTAAAAACACAGCCAAATCCAACAAAAAATACCAATATCACTACCACTTTCCTGTCACCGGTTATTGTAACCGATAATTTAAGTCTTCAAACTGAAACAACACTAAATATATTGTTACCTGAAATGCGAACTGTTAGAGAAACGTCTGCTATTCCCAGCGCATTGAATGAAGTTTTAGAAGAACAGGTATCCACTTACGTCCATAATAAACCAGATACTTCATATTCAAATATACCTAATGACATGCTAAGTAACGAAATTTCTCAACAACTGGAAAGCAGAAATGGTAAGTGTAAGGTTTTAAGAGTTATTGCTTTGGCTGGAACAGTACGTTACATCTGAATATTAAATGTGTTACTAGTTGAATATAATTACGGTATCGTATCCATGTGTTTGTTTATTTAATAAAATATTTGCATGTATTTTGTGTTCCATACTATCATGAAATGTGCTATGGATTAATTTCAGGTCAGATTTCGTCCATTTAATGATTTTAATCTGATACTTTATAGTCTGTCCATAAATATTGATTTCGTTTTAATAAATTACAATATTCAATAAAATACACATTTCAGACAAGATTACACTATAACAAATACCTATTTTACAGAATATTCAGATTTATCTCCAAAATCGTCAGATTTAGAAGAATCTGAAGAAATTATAACAAAATTCATGAAGGGCACAGAAAACGGGGAGCCTATACAAATTAAAACAAAACGCACAATACTACGCAAAAAACATAAGCAAGAAAAGGATTATGGTGATATAGTTATAGAAGAAACATTGGAAGATGAGCCACAAAACCAAAAATCCGGAGTCCAACACGAAGTAAACATAGAAGAATACGATGGTGATGAAAGTCCAGGAATGATATTGGAATTGAGCACCGTAGAGATGCCAGATGATAAAATAGATATTCCAAAGTTACCATCACAAGTTCAAATACAAGAAATGTCCGACGACACCATTGACGTTATTGAGGAATTACCACAAGATAATAAATTGACGCAAATTAAATCAGGCTCTAAAGAAACGAAGCGCGTTAATGTAGTAAAAAAAGCAAGCGAAAGACATAAAAAAGAAAAGCAGTTGAGCAAAACGGAGTTACTTGACCAAGATGAAATGATAAACGTCGAAGGAGAAGAATTTTCTGTTCATGAAATGACACCAGAAAAAACACGGGAAACAATAAAAGAACTCACGGAAAACAATGAGGAAGAAGGGGAAGTTCAGGAAGAAAAGTCTGAAACAGGAGAAACTAAACAAGTTAAAACTATTAAAAAAATTGTCAAGAGAAAGAAAGGTCCGATCGTAGAAACAGTTGAAACAACAACTGTACTTGAAGGTGACCAAACACCTGTCACTACAATCGAAGTCACGAAAGAAGATTTATCACTAAAGGAGACTTTTGAACAGACTGAAGAGTTAACTCCTCTTAATAAACCTGTAGCCACACAGCAACAAGACATAACGGAGATTATCGAAGAAATACCAGAAGATGTAAAAGTCGAGGAAATTATAACCGAAACAGGGGAACCTAAAAGAATCAAAACTATTAAGAAAATTGTAAAAAGGAAGAAGGGGCCGATAATAGAAAAAACTGAATCTACAACTGTTCTCAAGGACGATGAAGCACCGGTAACGACCGTTGAAGTTACCGAAGAAGAGCTTCCGTCTGTACAGCCCACTGAACTTCCGGAGGAAGCAATTCCCGCTGAAAAGGAAAAGTCCAAGAGTAAGCCGAAACATAAGAAACGTGTCACTGTTACTGAACATATTAAAGAGGAACAAATTGAGGACACAACTACGCCACTGGGTGATACACCACAACAAGACACTGCGGAAATAGTCGAAGAATTGCCAGAAGTCGTTAAAGTCGAAGAAGTTGTTAGCGAAACAGGAGAACCCAAACGAGTCAAGACTATTAAGAGGGTTGTCAGGAGGAAGAAGGGGCCTCTTATAGAAACAACTGAATCTACCATTACTCAGAAAGACGAGGAAGCACCGGTTACGACTGTCAAAGTTACCGAAGAAGAACTTCTATTGGAGGAAAATGTAGATATTCCTAAAGATGATAGTCCAGATGAAACGGACAAGCTAAAAGCTAAGCCAAAACGAAAGAAACGTGTCACTGTTACTGAAAACACCACAGACGAACAAGTTGAGGACATAATTACACCACTCGACTACACACCAGAACAAGACACTGCGGAAATAGTCGAAGAATTGCCAGCAGTCGTTAAAGTCGAGGAAGTTGTTACCGAAACAGGGGAACCTAAACGTGTCAAGACTATCAAGAAAGTTGTCAGGAGGAAGAAGGGTCCGATAATAGAAACAACTGAATTGACCACTGTTCTCAAGGACGATGAAGCACCGGTTACTACCGTTGAAGTTACTGAAGAAGTAACTGAAGAAGTTCCGTTGGAGGAGCCTTCAGAACTACCTGCAGAGGTTCTTCCCGTTGAAAAGGACAAGCCCAAAGGTAAGCCAAAACGACAGACACATGTCACTGCAATTGAACACACAACAGAAAAATTTACTGACGACAAAATTACACCA
The DNA here is from genome assembly GCA_018249125.1 of Asbolis capucinus. Lineage (NCBI taxonomy): Eukaryota > Metazoa > Arthropoda > Insecta > Lepidoptera > Hesperiidae > Asbolis > Asbolis capucinus. Next base: position 14,270 of record DWJZ01003131.1, read on the forward strand.
CTCGATCACACACCACATCAAGACACTGCAGAAATAATCGAAGAAATGCCAGAAGTCGTTAAATTAGAGGAAATCATTACTGAGACAGGGGAACCCAAACATGTCAAGACTATTAAGAGGGTTGTCAGGAGGAAGAAGGGGCCTATTATAGAAACAACTGAATCTACCATTATTCAGAAAGACGATGAAGCGCCGGTTACGACTGTTGAAGTTACCGAAGAAGAACTACCGTCGGAGGAAACTGCAGATCTTCCTAAAGATGATACTTCAGATGAAACAGAAAAGCTAAAAGGTAAGCCAAAACGAAAGAAACGTGTCACTGTTACTGCACATACTACAGACGAACAAGTTGAGGATACAATAAAACCATTCGATGACACGCCACAACAAGACACTGTGGAAATAGTCGAAGAATTGCCAGAAGTCGTTAAAGTCGAGGAAGTTATTAGCGAAACAGGAGAACCCAAACGCGTCAAGACTATTAAGAAAGTTGTCAGGAGGAAGAAGGGGCCGAAACTAGAAACAACTGAATCTACCATTATTCAGAAAGACGATGAAGCACCGGTAACTACTGTTGAAGTTACCGAAGAAGAACTTCCGTTGGAGGAAACTGCAGATCTTCCTGAAGATGATACTCCGGATGAAACCAAAAAGCTAAAAGGTAAGCCAAAACGAAAGAAACGTGTCACTGTTACTGCACACACTACAGACGAACAAGTTGAGGACACAATAACACCATTCGATGACACGCCACAACAAGACACTGTAGAAATAGTCGAAGAATTGCCAGAAGTCGTCAAAGTCGAGGAAGTTATTACCGAAACAGGAGAACTCAAACGAGTCAAGACTATTAAGAAAGTTGTCAGGAGGAAGAAGGGGCCGATAATAGAAACAACTGAATCTACAACTGTTCTCAAGGACGATGAAGCACCGGTAACGACCGTTGAAGTTACCGAAGAAGAGCTTCCGTCTGTACAGCCCACTGAACTTCCGGAGGAAGCAATTCCCGCTGAAAAGGAAAAGTCCAAGAGTAAGCCGAAACATAAGAAACGTGTCACTGTTACTGAACATATTAAAGAGGAACAAATTGAGGACACAACTACGCCACTGGGTGATACACCACAACAAGACACTGCGGAAATAGTCGAAGAATTGCCAGAAGTCGTTAAAGTCGAAGAAGTTGTTAGCGAAACAGGAGAACCCAAACGAGTCAAGACTATTAAGAGGGTTGTCAGGAGGAAGAAGGGGCCTCTTATAGAAACAACTGAATCTACCATTACTCAGAAAGACGAGGAAGCACCGGTTACGACTGTCAAAGTTACCGAAGAAGAACTTCTATTGGAGGAAAATGTAGATATTCCTAAAGATGATAGTCCAGATGAAACGGACAAGCTAAAAGCTAAGCCAAAACGAAAGAAACGTGTCACTGTTACTGAAAACACCACAGACGAACAAGTTGAGGACATAATTACACCACTCGACTACACACCAGAACAAGACACTGCGGAAATAGTCGAAGAATTGCCAGCAGTCGTTAAAGTCGAGGAAGTTGTTACCGAAACAGGGGAACCTAAACGTGTCAAGACTATCAAGAAAGTTGTCAGGAGGAAGAAGGGTCCGATAATAGAAACAACTGAATTGACCACTGTTCTCAAGGACGATGAAGCACCGGTTACTACCGTTGAAGTTACTGAAGAAGTAACTGAAGAAGTTCCGTTGGAGGAGCCTTCAGAACTACCTGCAGAGGTTCTTCCCGTTGAAAAGGACAAGCCCAAAGGTAAGCCAAAACGACAGACACATGTCACTGCAATTGAACACACAACAGAAAAATTTACTGACGACAAAATTACACCACTCGATCACACACCACATCAAGACACTGCAGAAATAATCGAAGAAATGCCAGAAGTCGTTAAATTAGAGGAAATCATTACTGAGACAGGGGAACCCAAACATGTCAAGACTATTAAGAGGGTTGTCAGGAGGAAGAAGGGGCCTATTATAGAAACAACTGAATCTACCATTATTCAGAAAGACGACGAAGCGCCGGTCACGACTGTTGAAATTACCGAAGAAGAACTTCCGTTGGAGGAAACTGTAGATCTTCCTAAAGATGATACTCCAGGTGAAACGGACAAGCTAAAAGGTAAGCCAAAACGAAAGAAACGTGTCACTGTTACTGAACACACTACAGACGAACAAGTTGAGGACACAATTACACCACTTGATTACACACCACAACAAGACACTGCGGAAATAGTCGAAGAATTGCCAGAAATCGTAAAAGTCGAGGAAGTTGTTACCGAAACAGGAGAACCCAAACGAGTAAAGACTATTAAGAGGGTTATCAGGAGGAAGAAGGGGCCCATATTAGAAACAACTGAATCTACAACCGTACTCAAGGACGATGAAGCGCCGGTAACGACCGTTGAAGTTACGGAAGAAGAGTTTCCGTCTGTAGAGCCCACTGAACTGCCTGAGGAAGCAACTCCCGCTGAAAAGGCAAAATCCAAGAGCAAGCCGAAACATAAGAAACGTGTCACTGGTACTGAACATATTAAAGAGGAACAAGTTGAGGACACAACTACGCTACTTGGTGAAACACCACAACAAGACACTGAGGAAATAGTCGAAGAATTGCCAGAAGACATTAAAGTCGAGGAAGTTTTTACCGAAACAGGAGAACCCAAACGCGTCAAGACTATAAAGAAAGTTGTCAGGAGGAAGAAGGGGCCGATAATAGAAACAACAGAATCTACAACTGTTCTCAAGGACGATGAAGCACCGGTAACAACCGTTGAAGTTACCGAAGAAGAGCTTCCGTCTGTAGAGCCCACTGAACTTCCGGAGGATTTAACTCCCGCTGAAAAGGAAAAGTCCAAGAGTAAGCCGAAACATAAGAAACGTGTCAGTGGTACTGAACATATTAAAGAGGAACAAGTTGAGGACACAACTACGCTACTTTGTGAAACACCACAACAAGACACTGCGGAAATAGTCGAAGAATTGCCAGAAGTCGTTAAAGTAGAGGAAGTTGTTAGCAAAACGGGAGAACCCAAACGAGTCAAGACAGTCAAGAAGGTTGTCAAAAGGAAGAAGGAACCAATCATAGAAACAACTGAATCTACCACTATCCTGAAGGACGATGAAGCACCGGTTACTACCTTTGAAGTGACGGAAGAAGAACTTCCGTTGGAGGAGCCTGCTAAACTATCTGAAGTGGTCACCCTCCATAAAAAGGACAAGCCCAAAGGTAAGCCAAAACAAACGAAACATATCACTGAAACTACACACGCCGCAGATGAATTACTTGACGACACACTTACACCACTCGATGACACAGCATTACATGACACTGCGGAATTAGTAGAAGAATTGCCAGAACATGTAAAGGTTGAGGAAATCATAACTGAAACAGGGGAACCTAAACGTGTCAAGACTATCAAGAA
>DWJZ01003132.1:0-17716 GCA_018249125.1 Asbolis capucinus
CCATAGTACAAGCTAACGCTTAGTTTGGGGTCAGATGGCCGTGTGTGAGTTGTCCAAAGATATTTATTATTATTAATGAATTTTTATGATAAGCATAACCTGATTCTACGTGCAACGTTAACGGTTAACAACACGGTCATGATTTTTTGTTTGTTTCTTCGTTTTAGGAATGTATGGTCTATGATTAAGGCTTGTGATTCTAAATTTTTCAAAGAAAACCTACACTCCCGAGTTCTCAATAAGGTTCTCGGTGTACTCCACCAAACCGCACCTGGCCAGCATAGTGGACTATGACCTGTACACCTCACATTGTGAAGGGAGACCCGAGCCCAGTAGAAACAGTTATGGGTGCAATGAGGACATAAATTACCAAAGATATTAGTGTATTTTACGGTACTAAACATGTCCTTATTGAATGATCTAATGTGGAAAATCTACTATTGTTCAAAACGACTCTGGGTTCAAAGTGCGTTTAGTAGAAGCGCGAAATATCTGAAGCGTGAAGTAAACTCCATTCTCCTAGATGGTTTCAACCCTTTAATAGCCCACTATTGAGCACTGGTCTCATGACTAAGGAGGCCTACAGCACCACACTGCTCCAATGCGGATTAGTGGAAAGATTGCAAGTACAAGTTGGAAGTATCATGTTTCGCCTCCGGCATAACTTACTAATTGTTATCCTACAGCAACCGTGAGTCACGGGTTTATGTGCTCTCTGAAGCACGGAAGCGCTTATAAAATTACACATTATTACAGGGTGGTTTATTTAATAGACTGTTTATGTAAATCGCTGAGGAACGAGTGATAAGACCACTTTGCAATAATAATTATTAAAATTTGTATTTTTATTTATTTTATGATCTATAGTTACAGTAAAAAAAAAACGTTAAAAACGAAGGATAGTATTTTTGAATTTTTATTTTAATAACTACGGGAATAAAACAAGAAAATACAAGCTATAATTATAAAGCCCTAATAGGAAAAAACACAAAGTTTCAGAAAGTATTGTTAGCCGTTGAGAAGTTCCCTTATTTGGAGCCAATTCTGAAAGTAGTATCAGGTCATGCTTATTATAACAATGCATTGTCATCGGGACTGAAGCCCTATGAAAAATTTCAGCTAAGTAACGTGAGAGGAAGTGGGTCTACTTAAGCCGACAAGATTTGAGCCGAAAACTTAACAAACAAATATACTAACATACTAATATACAAACATACACCTGTACAAAGCTTGTAAATAAAATAAAATAAATTATAAACGTATATATATACATAATCTTACTTTTAAAAAAGTATATTATTTACAAGACACTTCACAAACAGTCCGGTAAATTTAATTTGTCAACCTGATTAGGGTTTTCAGAAGAAGACTCTATTTTCCCCGAAGGGAAATAGCGTCACTGGGAAACAATGGCGGGTTAATTACTCATTTACCTTAAATATATAAGTAGTATTCAAATACATATTATTAGTCTAGTGGAAAATAAAGTCAACAAAGCTGTGATGCGTTTCGGTCGATATTTGTTTGAATAAGTTGCCCGCGTCGGTGTTCCCGTTCGATTATGTGTCTTCAAGTCTTATTCCAATCCAATTTCCAATTTACGAATTTTTGCCAATAAACAGACGCCATAAACTGCACCAAATGTCACTCCCATACATTTTGAGTAGCGTTTGGTGAGAACGATAACCGAAAAGGCTTTGTCTAGGGACGTTGGTAGCTTAGTGTGGGGGGTTGGATTCTGACAAGCATTTATATTACAGATGTATGTTTGTTCACCGCTTATAGACTTTTTGCCAGCCGCGACACAGGGAAACGATAAGGATTCCGAATTTTCTACTGACAAACACAGGCATACATGTATACTTATATAGATATTTTTATTACACCGAGACATAGAAAAGACAATTCTTTCATTGACAGAAAAGTGGGTAAGGATTGAAACCACGAGCGGAGTCTAGCAGTCAGATTAACTAACCACCAACGGGTCAGGCGGATTTTTATTTAACAATTACTGATAGCATATATATATGGAGTACAAAGCCGTCCACGCATTTTTGCATAGTTCGACATAACATTGCAGTGTTATGAACATGTATGCAATAACATACTGTGTGTTGGTTTAACACGTGCACCGTGTCACGTTTCGTTATACGTTCCTGTACTTCAGACGTCCTCGTCTTCAGGTAATGCTGTGTGGAGTGTGCACGGAATGTGTACAACAATAGAGCGACCGCTGTGGCACTGTTGATGGGTTTAATGTTTTTCATGTTTGATTTTTGATGTGTGACGTCTTTACTCTCGTTTTCTTGGTAGCTGTGATTTCGTAAAACGGAAATGTGTAACAGGAAGACGGGGAAATGCGATATTAGAGTGGATTAGTACAGATTGCGGGTCATATCGAGCTGGACAGTGGGTAAATTAGATTTTTTAAACTAGTACAATTTAATGCACAACTTGGGAGGAGGGTATGCCTCGCCAAGAATGCTTAAATGCTTACCAGAATTCCTCGTATCGCATGTACAACAAAACACGTCTATAAAGACGTTTGTGTTTAATTGTTACATTTATATCTGACACAATCGAATTCTGAGCTCTTTAATAAAGGATTTTAAAACCGCGATACATGATTTTTTGTTTGAGTCTGCTAGTCCTCTAGTACAGGGGTTCTCAAAGTGTTCGCGGCGGCGCCTTGATACACTGTAGAAAGTAAAAAGGGGCTTCGTGAGTCAATCCTCTATCATTATCCGAAATCACAAAAATTCTCGGGTTTTTTATCTTTATTTTGTTTAGTTTTTTCAAACAGCTAGGCTAGGGCGGGGTGCCGTGACTTAATACTAAACTTGTAATTGCAACGTGCATTATAAAAGATTGAGAATCTCTACTCTAGTATATTTCGTCCATGTTCGCAGGCAGGCCTCCGACTAAGTTGTAGAATCCTCAAGTAATCTACAGGAACAATCGAAATTGATCTGCCTTAAAGTTTTTATAAAGCGATTTCAAAAAAGGAGATTTTATATTCGACGTATGTGTACGTGTCATTAGAAATGAAGAATATTCACGTAAGGTAAGGTCTTGTAATAAAAATATACAAAATTTTACAGACCTATGTATGTATGTATGTCGACGCATATCTTGCAAACAAATCGGATTTTGATAATTATTTTTTTATTTAACGTTAACGTAATTTATTATTATTTAACGTAAATGTAAACGTTAATATAGTTAAAAAGGTGCTGCCATTACTATCACTACGGCTACACCGTTTAAGTCAGTAGCAATTAAAACCGATACAGAACTAACGTTGTATGATGCGTGCATTAGCGAATATGGGCAAAGAAAATACAGGACCTTAAAAAACAAAATATCAGAATTTTATTATGGCAATGTCACTGACTGGCTTCTATTGATTATATTCCGATAGTAACATTGTCCAATCCTAAAGACAGGACGGTTACTTCAAAAGCGCATATTAATCAGATGATCTGATATCGTAGTCGTATTACCTTACGTGATAATTTTATTAACATCTTTTGGTTTCGTTACACCACTTTGACATCGCCGATTGCGTTTTTGAGTGCAAAAATATTATAATTTACTAATTTATTTACTTGTAATTAATTTGGAGTTACTGTAAAATACTAAAGTGTGGATGCTATAGGTTTTGTTTAGTACGTCCCAAAACTAGATGAAACTGAATCAAGCTGTATTGATGCTGTACTGCAAATTTTTATATTTAAAGTTCACCTTCCCGATTACTGGTTTCCGTCGATCAGTTTTGATTGATTTATGAATATTGTACAGAACATTCCCAGAATATAGTTTTGCCTAGCCCCTGCACTCTTGTGAATTTGTTATTACGATTTTTGTTTGAAGTCAATAATTTATTTTAGAATATGTTGGATTCCTAAAAAGATTTCTAATTTTTGAAGTTTAATTAAAAAAAAAAATCTAAGTTTTAATATTAAAAGTTTTCGTGAAGGCCGTGTGGTGCGTTGGCAACCCCTTGATTGAATTTGTCGAAAACAATATAGCATTTTATATAAAATTTGTATTCCAAACAATGTTATCTATATACTTTGTTTATTTTTAAGAAAAATATTTCGTTTATCTTATTTGAATTTTGCGTTAAACTTAAAGTATGAATAAAACCATTATTATAACTAAATATGCCTTGTTTACTATGTATCCCTTTGTACCTTTTATGCTTAGTCGCCATATGTTTATTATGATGAAGTTGTCGACATTACATAGAATTCAATTTGACATCACTAAAATTTACTAACACAATTGTAATTTTTGCACACAAGAGTATTACAATTTCAGATTATGAGATGATTGCCCGTCGAATTAGTTACTAGGTCAATGACCCTGCCTATGGCCTTTTGCCATATTGCGTATATTATTGGTACCAATAGTTACACTCAACTAAATCAATAACTAAATTTTGTTACCAAATTTTTTGTATGAGAAGTTACTTCCTCTGCCTCTTCACAAAATTACATGAAATTTGATATTTTGGATCTAATTTTCTAATTTACATTGTAATTGGTTTAGTGTATTACAACCAGAATCACTAGGATTGTTAATAAAATATTAAACGTTACTGAGAAGCTAATATTCCAAAACAAACCTTTCATGGAATTATAGTTAAACACAGTATGATAAATTTATTCTATCATTTCTAATAGAACAAAATTGAGAGAAATATTTTCAAAATTATTTACTCAATCACCTTTGATGGTTATATAGCAAAACTTTACACAGACGCAAATAAATCAAAGAGGTTTTCGACTTTCAAGGAGAGCAAAGTCTCTTCTCTACTAACATTATTAAAATCTGAGTCAAATTTCATGAAATTATGTTAATGGGGTAAGCAATTTCTCATATTTTCATTTATATATCTACTACGACGTTCTACAGAAAAATATTGTCGGCGAGTAACTGCCATAGCTTCGCTTTGGTAAAGCTAAGGGCCGGAGACACGATAAACAAACCAATTTTAATATAACACCCACAAAATTTCATATATATTCGTAACAAAAGCAGCAATCACTTATAGACGTGTTATATAAAACGATGACTTATTAGGTAATGATGACGATGATGAAACGATAAGAAAAGATGAAGAAACAGAACGGTGAGGTTGTTAGCAAGAAGAAGAAACACGATATAAAATCATAACCATAAGAGTCGAACTACGAAGCGAGCCAATGGCTACCAGAGTGTAAGAAATCAATTACCAATTAGTTTCAACATGGTACCCTCGTTCAATAGCACGCTGGTCAGGCAAACGTGCATCATACGCTCAATTACACCGCTCGACAGAAGCGAAGTCTCCGAGGACAAAAGCATTGCAGTGTAAACTGTTGAAGCATCCTGTACTTGGGAATAGATATATTCTGTTAAGTTAAATGGAAACATCAAAAATACACCGAGTTTGAAAACGAAAACATGTTTGTATCAGATGAAATAAACAGGGTTGAAGAATAAAATACAATATACTTCACTCCGTACTCCCGGAAATTCTATTCGGTTGTTTCGTTTGATGATTCTGTACTATTGTGATGTATTGTATCATTATCTCAATTAAGAAAATATAAAACTTAAAATGATGCTAAATTGAGTTCTTAAATTTTATCAAATTACAAGTGTATCTACTCAGAGTGACGTTAACAATAAGCGAAATTAACATGAAAATTTTGTAATTTACAATTACAATCACATTATATAACTTCGAAAGCGGAAAAAGAATAGCATCAAAAGAAATTAAAAACAAAGCTATAGGGTACCGAAAAGTAATTCAAAAGAAAATAGAAAAGACATCACTCAAAGGTTTAAGTCACGTACAGCAGCATACGATAAAATTAATCCACTTTGGACTACTTATCGCAAGAATAATAAATTTTCTTGCAAACGAATTTTTAAAACGCAGACTAGCTTTCCAAACGAGAAGGGAAGGGAGAAAACATTTCACTCTCACATTGTCAAAGGCTCGAGCATAAAGCGTTTATTTTTGGCGAAGCGCTGGGCGTTATCAATTTTGCTTTTATTTGCGCCTATCTTTTCTTTTTTTTGAACACATTTAATTTTAGTCCTAATATAAATGTGATCAATATCTGCAAACAAGCTGTGAATACAGACGCAATTTAAGAGATATCTTTCGTAGGATATAAGAAATGTATAAACACTAAAAATCTGTCCTCCGCCTTTGTAACGTTCGTGGAAAGAGAATATGAAGGTTTGCTTCACGGAATTATTAAAATTAGCTATTAACTATAACTAATACATGGATGCAACTCAAACGATTAAGTTTAAAAGTGAAAATCACACTCAAACACGAACTAATTAAAACAACGCACCTAACCTAGACGCAAAGATGGCCAATGCATTACTAAGTCTCTGAACTTGATGTTCGATTCCTAACGTATATTTAGCTCAATAAATACATTGAACATGGTTCAAATTTACAACTCCAACTGAAGGCACGAGGATGATTACTCATGCGCTTGCAAAAACAACGGAACTTCAAATGCATCATCTGCCAATGAGATCTAATTTCGTTTTCATACTCAACATTTGTAGGAAACTAAAAACAAACAAAGTGAAATGATACTTGCTCATTTAATATGCCTGTATTGAATGCAGTGGGTACTCTTCAAAATGTTTTAACACAGAAGCTTTCATAAGCTAAATAACGAGTGCACGTATTTAGCTTTGACCTGTTTTTTAATTTTTTCATAATAATAAAAGTAAGCGATGCAAAAAAATGCAGTTTTATGGTTTTGGAAAAAAAATGGAATTAGGTCAACAATGAAACTGCTAATTGAACGGTAGAATTCATTGTAAACAGACTCAAACGCAATGACAGAAAAAAGACACTAAGCTTGCTTTTACTGGTATAATTACGCAATGATGATGACAGATTGATAGAAATGTCTTCACTAAAATTTTAAAAAGAGATTGTACAACAGAACACAATTTAAATCATACAGTAGAACGAAGTATAAATATTTGACAAAGTTGAAACTGTAACTAGAAACAGGTGAATTCATAGAAAGGGCTCAAGAAATTCTCACGAGGCGAGGTTTTAGAAAAATATTTTCCGCGTTTACAATTCCTACGGCATTCAAGCTAAAACCCCAAGCAACATCTGAAATTCTATAACCATTACAAATGAAGGTTGTTTCACCTTAGTTTAAAAACAGCAGGCTTTATAAAAGTTACATTTTTCTGACAAAAAAAATTCTACGGTATAAAGAAATAAAATAATGACTATACGTGTTCCCTGCTACGAAGTTTTTTAAGGATTGTAACGATCGTACATATACGAATGCAAAATGTGGGTCATCGTGTAAGGTTACAACAACCAGAAGGTGGTTTGGCGACATTCTTTCTCAAACGATTAGCCCGGATTGTTCTTTATTGAACGGACAGGTGTTCCGAATATTGGAGAATATTAATATTGTTAGTCATCGGTCATTTAAATATCGAACATAACGCGAGCACTCCCATAAAAAATATATCTGTCACAATTTGTTAATGTACATTAAACTAAATAGCTCAGTAATTTATACTAACGAGGTTGAATTAAGGCCTGTTGATGTAAGTTTGGTTATGGATTCCGAGGTTTTGAATATCACGTGGATAATATTGAGAGATTATAATACTACTGTGCTTTAAAGAATTTAAATGGGTATGTGTACACAATTCTACAGATTAAAAAGACAAAATGAAATTAAATGGTCGAGGATATTTTTGGAAACGCAAGGAACTGTTCCCGAGACGAAGCGAGAGCGGAATACTACAACAAGTAAACGATACATTTATAGGAAATTAGGGGCCTGACTAAACACGGGTGGATATTTAGAGTATAACTGCGTAGGGAGACAACAGCAGATTTGAGACGCGCAGCTACATTCTTTATGGATGTACACGTGCCTCGTCCGCATTTCGGTGCGCCTTTCCTCGCCGTAAAATATGTATAGCCTATGATATTCAAGGAGATTGTAGCATTCTATTAGTAAAAGAAATTTGGAAATCGATCCAACAGTTTTTTGTTAATTCATAACAAACCAAAAACTACACGTTTCCTATCTTTTATACTAAAGTAAGACTACGAGACAAAGCGAAGAATAATATAACAGTATCAAATACTGAGACAAAAACAGTTTATGATTTTCAAAAGTATTTTGAATTGCTGCATTATAGTCTACTTCTATTTCACACGAAACATTCCAATATAACTCAAATGACGCGGAAACATTGCAAACCGAACTACGTGATCGAGGCCAGTATGTGCGTGGGGCAGGTCGATTTTCGGTCAACGGGTCCCAATGGGCGTTCCATGCTAACTCTACTTGCTAACTTTATCCCGATCAATTGAACTAACCGACGTTACTGATGGCAATGGGGTTGATGCCTGAATCATATTGATGACCCTATTTTTCTGTTTCACTGCCTGAGATATTAAGGTTTTACGGGCTTTTACGGGGTATGAATTTTATTACGTAACGTTTTATGCCGTATAGGTGGTATAATTAATTACAATAGTAAATTAAGCTAGAACAATAGTTTTGTTTACAATGACAAACGGTGGATTTTGGCACTACCTGGTTTGTAGTTTGGGCAGCCATTAGGCATATAAGTTAAACATTACAGACGATTTTTAAATCACAGAAAGAGTAATATTGTCATTACTGTAATACTGTCGGACTGCTGGATCCTATATATGTACTTTGAGCGAGATAGAGGTTTGGTAGGTTATCACTGTTTTTAAGAGTAATATAATAAATTTGAAAGCTGAGTATGTTCCAAATGGTCTCCATGTACATATGTCAGTAAAATCTCAACACAAAAAATCTTTTGCCTGTCCAGTTTTTCTTCAAAACACTATTCGAGATAGTTTGAAAGCGTTGGGCCTGTATATGGCTCAGTTTTAAAGTTATATCTCAGCTAAACTTAGAATGCTGTCGCTAGTTCACTAGCCGCTGGCTATTCCATCCAATGCTTCTGGCGTTTAATGTTGAAAAGCAATAGAGATTTTTGTTAGTATTTCAAAAGTCCCATAGTGAGATTATGTCAACTTATTACAGGATTAGACATGGGAAGGAAACTAGAAGCCACAAATTGATCACACACACACACACACACATTTGAATTCCGAAATGTTTGTTGCAGTACGAATATGTTTCACACTAAACCTGGCTGCAACTATTATGGACAATATGGTTTCATTAGTAGTCTTTGTACTTTTTAAATTAGTTTCAAAATTTTCAAAGACGAAATATCTTTTAGAGAAAGAAAACCGTAGTTTAGGGTGCTTTTAAGAAGATCAAACCGAAATTTAACAAAAGCGAACCGCGATTGGTGTAACGAAACATTTATGTTCAGTTGTAAGGCCTAAAATATATATATTTAACTAGTATACAGGCGTAGTAATTTCCACCATTACGATTTAAACCACGTATTGTTTGCTTACTGAACGCAACAATAACAGCGCAAGCAAAGGGTTACTAAGGATATTTCTTTCATTGTCCGACTGTTTACGGCTCTACCAGCGGTCCAACAATGGGGAGTGCGGCCTATTATTACGGTTCTCGACATTAATCTGTTACAAACGTTCTTTAAGAATTCATTATTTCCGCTACCACATTCACACGTTATTTGAGATATTTTGATATCGTTGTCTTATTAGTAGATTTGAATAAAAAAAAATTACGGTACGTACGCTGCGATCATTTTGGAATAAAAGCTGATGTAAGCAAATGAAGTAATAGTGATATGAGGATTAATTATAATCTATTCGTGAACTTATTATTCTTATTGAAAGTAAGAATTAATAATTCTACAGCGCTGAAACAGAACATGGCTACATATAACAGCACATAATGCTTAGGTGCTTGTTCTTTAACACTTATAAAAGTTAAAGGAGAAGCTTTTAAAATGCATTTGGAATGATATATCTGTATAATCAATAAACATTGACAGAATATGAGAAAATAGGTCGTGAGAAATTCGCAGCGCAAACCACTAACCAAAGTAACGTGATTACTACAATTAATTCCTAACGCATCGCTTAGTGGGCCGGTCGAGCCAGTTACGTCATTGTAGGGTTCAGCAGGGTGCCATTATCGCCCCTTCCTTGAAGAATTGTGAATGAGTCCCTAAGAGAATCAGAATCCAAGTAAAAGCTTTTGATGTGAAATTTGGAAGAAGTTCGTGAGAGGCAGAATCATGTAATTAAGTTGACAGGGGTTGGTAATTGTTACAATTTAACTGTACTATAATAAAACTCAAGGGACACCAATAGCGAGATAGTAGATAGATACATAGATTATTCCATGTTTGACTGTCCTGTTGAATGCACTTTACGTTAAAACCCGTTGATGGACTTTGATGAAATTTGTCAAAGTTATTGTGTATATCCGGGACTAATATTTATAATACGTTTTATCCGAATAATTGCAGGGTTGTTTTGGAGTAGATCAAAAAAGTTTGTACGGGTTTTATTCAAGCGAAAGCAAATGCAAGCAAAGCTGTGTGAACTAATAGTTTTAAAATATATTTTTGTAAAAATATTTTAGTCAAGTGTAGGTTAAGTTTTAAAATTCAATTCTTACCTATTTACTGCTACACCGATACTTCCATTCAGTTTCATGGCTAAGGCAGTAGACAACAAATTTTAACTGAAAGCCCATTTATCGTTACATGAACTTTAATAACAAATTATCGTAGGTACCCGTACACAAAAATGGATAATTAGAGTAGACACCAGAAAACCAAAAAACAATAACCATGAAAATATCTCCACAACTATCCCTAAATGGAAGCCATTAACCAACGCCCTCGTTTGTATTCCTCGTGTTGAACCAATAAAATGAAAATGTGACGCATTGGAGTTATTATACCATAAATAGTAAAGGTCGAACTCCTCACAGCAACAAGCCTTTGGCTAAGGAATGAAGGTCGATGACTCTAGGTTCAGCAAACGCGTCACGCAGGGGTTAACATGTAAATTGAATATCTACAGCCTTTTCGATAATATTATTGTCAACAACCTCAGCGAAAGAAATATCGTAACTTGATATACGTGTATTGTGCGGTTCTTCAACTAGAGTATTGACCGTGAATGTTTAAGGCTTCCTCTTCATCAGTTCCGCTAAGGGCTTTAACTACTTAGAAGTAAGTCGTCTATTTAAAATAATTAAAAAAAATAGGAAACTTTTCAGTTTTTACGAACCCATTTACTTCAAAAAGAAAAATTGTGTCTTCCATCTTGTAAGGTCTGTCTTCAGCTCTAGCAACATTGATTGATTTTGTGAGTTCATCTAGGGATTGGCAAGAAGTATGCTATGTAAAATAACATTTAGCGTTTGTCTACGGTATAATAAAAGCGTATGGTTTAGGACAGACCGCACTCCCAACCACAGCAAATGTTACAAACATAATGATATGGAATTGACGGCAGCTGTCGCGATTGGGTTTATAGCAGTTTTGATAAAACCTGGTTTAAGCGGTCTGTTTTAGACTCCGGATATCTCGTTGTAAATCAAGAATAACTAAACTAAATAAAAAGTATTTTAACACTATACTGATTGAAGAGCAAGAAGGTGGGGTTGTCCGTTATCACGCAAGGCATAGCAAAAATTCTAAACCCAAACGATTTTGACCGGGACATGGCGTCAAGCCATTGATGGCTTATTAATATACTGTTTATTGAGCACGGGTCTTTCCTTACACTGAGGAGACTTAGAACATACTCCACAACGCTGTTCCAATGCGGATTGGTGAAGATTGTGATAAAAATGGTAGTAATCCTGCGAAGGGTGCAGTCCTGATTTCAAATCCTGGCCATGTGACAAATAAATATTTGTTACGGAGTTATATATAAGACGTAATTTTAAATATACCAATCACAGTACATTGACGGACTCCACCTCTGCTACTTCAGCTTTTTGACTAATCTTTGTAATAGACTACAAATATATTAGGTACATTAGGTTTTATGCCTTTATCGTCGTTGGTATTCCTATTGCATAATTATGGTCAATTGTTTGAACCTGACTGCTACACCGAAGTTCGTGGGTTCGATTCCCACCCAGTCAAACTTCTCTGTGATGAGCAGGAATGTTTGTTCTGTGTGACTGGGTGTAAAGTGTATTTAAAAATATACATGTATGTATGTTTATCAATTGTCTGATCACCATAATACAAGCTAACCCTTATTTTGGAGTCAGAGTGCCGTGTGTGAACTGTCCAAAGATATTTATTTATTATTATATAATTCTTTATACTAGACAAAAGATCCCCAGTTTATTTCTCGATAAAATCAAAATTCTTACCAGTTTCAAACACCATTCACATGATTCGTACCTGAAAACCATAAAAGGGATTGATTCATTTCCTGCTAGCAAAAATAAACAAATACAAGTTATTAATCAATTTAGTAATTATTAATTAATTACATCGTATTGTATGTACCTCTCAACATGCTATTAATTAATTAAGTAATTATTTATAATGAATACGAATTTAGGACGTTTCGGAGTGGCGCCACATTAAAGAGATGAAGAAAGGATGAAAGAACGGCAAAAAAACCTATAAAGGACACTTATTCTAGTACATTAAATGACAGACCGGTTGGTCTAGTGGTTAACGAACCTGACTGCTAGACCGAAGGTCGTGGGTTCGGAACAAATCTTGTCAACTTAATTTGATTCAGTTACTCTAATGAGCTACACCCTTATTATTTTCCGTCGTAACTTATAAAAGTTTCGCACTTATTCGGAAACCAATAAGGGCGTTAGTCTTATGAGTTACTCTAAAGAGGTACGCTCTTGTTGACAGGCCGGTTAGTCTAGTGAATAGTGAACTTGACTACTACACCAAAGGTCGTGGGTTCGATTTCCATTCAGGTCAAACTTTTCTGTGTTTGCATGAATGTTTGTTCTGTGCGGCTGGCTGTGAATATCTATACATATATAGTATGTATTTAAAAGTATATATGTACGTTAACCAGTTGTCTGATTACTATAGTACAACCTAACGCTTTGTTTGGGGTCCGATGGCCGTGTGTGAGTTGTCCAAAGATACTTATTTATATTATTCGTCGTCCGTCGTGGATATACTTCTTGAAGAAAAAATCAATAGGAATAAATACATTTTAGTAAGTTTTCATATGAGTTTAATTACATATTATACAAGTAATTAATGATTGTAACGACGCTTGGGTTACCCGCTAATTCTCTACCAGTCTTGAGGCACGTGATGTACTACCTCTTAATGACTAGGGGAGGCCACTGTTGGAATTAATTGTTATTTTCTTGTTGAAGTACCAAGCATATGTAGGGTTACCAACATTAAAAAAAAGTTTATGTAGGTCTGTGAAGAAAAATATATAGCAATTTAGTTAAGTGAGAATAGGAAAAAGTATTAAATTTTTTTTACAACGATTTACATATTTTTTTTATAAATTTATTACTTTTATAAGCCTCATAGGCCACGCAACAATAAAAACTAAAATTAAATTAGATAACGATATCTTTTTATATGTATTTTGATACACAATCATCAAAATTAAAACATGTATAATTTTTTGTTCAATAGTAAAAAGTATAATTTAGTCAACACAGTATAATTCTGTTTTTAACAGTATTTGACAACCCTAAGTAAATGTAATATAGCTAAATCAGTTACAATAATTTTTGTTTTAGCTCGGTTAATGGCTGGACCACAGGCTGTGTGTGTATCCACTATTCTGTCTAACAATAATTTTTATAGCAATCTATTAGTCCCACTGCTGGGCTCGGGTCTCCTCTTATAAGGAAGGGTAGAGACCAAAGTCCACCGTGCTGGCGAAGTGCGGAACGACTTAAATAGACAGCAAAAATGAAACGTTCACTTATTTAGGTACACGACATATGTACATCAACCATAGGGAAAGTATGTGCCGCATCTGTAAGAGGAATTAATGTTCTATTTTGGATATTAGCCGAAAATAGCTTTGGCAAAGTTGATACAGACGCACTACTTGCACTGTTTTCTAGATATACAATAAACATTTGTCACTTAATTGCATATGTTCACCTCACACGTTACCTAATGCGTTGTTTATATATATATATATGTTGATACTATTTGAGCCAACATATTGATTAGCTGAAAAACTAAACTTGGGGTGGAAATTTAGGGCTATAAGTATTCTGTAAACTGTTAAGCCGTTTCTGAAGAGTTCAATCACAGACACTGTGACATTATATTTTAATAACGAACAAACCAACAACCGCACTAATATTATAAATGCAAAAAATTGTGAGGATGGATGGATCAGACTGTAAATTGACAAACAGATTACAGTTTGGTAAAATATGCTAGTTTTTATCCTAGGCGTGTACCTACCACGCGGGCGATGTCACGGGCGGAAATTAGTATTTAATAAACTTTGGGTGCATGTTAGTCTTTTTTGTACAACATGCATAATGATTCAAAATTGCATACATGGTCCGTTGTGAATATAATAATTTTCAATGAAAACAGATACTCATGTTGATGTACCGGTATTTTGTTCGATACCTAGAATTCAAAATTCATCATAAACAATGTTACACGTTTTCATACATTATATGTCCTTATCTTAGTTATTATAAGTATTGTGTTATGTATCTTTTATCTATACAACAGGTTACGTATACAGGCTACAGATTAATTAGGAAAAGATACTTTATCTTTCTTTAAAAGTCAGTCCGTGATCTAAAAAGTGGTTGACCGCGCCGACCGTTCCAAGCTTGAACAAAATGAACGAAACCAATCTATTTTTCTTATCTTTTTTAACGTAGAAAACAAAGCTTACAAGTACAGGCCTTAATAAACGACGTATTCTAGTATATGATTAATGATGCTGGTTTAGAAGTTTGAAAAATTGTTTTTACATAAAAGTATTGGCTGTGAATTATAAAGACATACGGTTCATTATCTGTTCTTTAGTCTTCAAAAGTCGAGAGCAAGTTGCTTAACTCACATTTACAAGTTTTATTTCATATTTTAAGTGATATAAGAGTTGTGAATACGAATATTCATTTTAGGGCTGAAAAGTTTAAAAACCTTTTATAGGCGAAAGAAAAATCTAAATTGTTAATTTCCGAGATCGAGAAAACTACAAAAGTTACTAGCATAATTTAGAAGTATTTTTTTGTATTGAATTTCTTAAGACTTGATCAGTTTTTCAAGGAATAATTTATTCATTTAATAATATAATGATGTCATTTATTGCGTCAATAAATTTACATGTGTATTTTTATATTTCGCGTAGGTGTTATTCTTGAATTAGCTTGCCTGCTACAGAGTGCATATAAGGCCAGCGGTCATTGTTATTGTCAGACATCAGTGGTTAAGCTTTGTCCAAATTAAAATTGAAAAATCATTTATTCATTATTCATCTACGTATTAATGATACACTCATGACTGTCTTTTCTTCAAACCTATCCTCCTATCAAATGAGAAGAAAAAAGGTGACCTTCGAGTGACTTAGCAACTTTAGTCACTCAGGTTGGGCGAACCTCTCCAATTCTCTTTTATCAAGCATACTGCGAAGGACTGAAATAAATTGAGAGTGTCAATTTAGGCGTTCGATTACATAGTCTCTCCAAGTCAAGTGTGAATAGGCTATTACTAAATTAGTGTGCTTTACCATCTAAAACCACATTGCCACTTACCATCTGGTTAAATAGTGAAAAAATGTGCACTAGAGTACAATGGCTAGGCCTCCTCAGTCACGAGGAGAGGTCCTTGCTCAGTAGTGGGCCATTATTACTATGTCATGTGAAGCCAGTCTTACTGTCATGTCTTCAGTACATAATTTGAGTTAGGTATAAAGCAAAATTTTGTGAAAGATTTTCAAGGTTTAGGCTGTAAAGTTTTTGCTGCCCTTACTTCTATAGTTGTTAGTTAAAATGATAGGCTGATAGGTTTTTGCCACCCTTACTACTAGATGAACTTACAAGTTTGTTTATAATATGAATTTGATATGAATAATATTGTAATTCAACAATTTCGTTGAAATGTATCAGAAACCGTTCTTTGGTATATTTCTTAGCTAATCAAATCTCAATTGTTGAACATTAAGGATAAGGCATTAAAATATTCGTCCCCAAAATTTGCCGAGCTAAAATCTGTTGCCTTACAGCTAAAATTTCAAATAACGCCAAAATTCCACTCTATATTTAAAAGTTCACAAGTTAACATATTTTATTATTTTTTCCAGATGGCGTTCATAAGTGCACACACATCGAACTGGCTTACTTCTAGGAGTCCCGAGGAGTTCGTAATGTTAAGACATAGTGGTTTAATATGAACATTCTGGACGCAGAAGCCTGGCTGAAGTGATAATGTTGGAGCAAGTATCACTACTGCCAACCTGGTTCCTCGTGGCCTGGCTCGGAACCTGTATACTCTTCAGCCCTTTCGCAATCTTCTTCGTGGTATGCTTGCCCCAACTTCCATTGTTAGTCATACGACGACTTTGCCATATACCGTTCGAGTACATTTGAAGGTCAGAATGTCATTAAGGGTGATTTTGGATAATCCAAAATATAGTTATGACTAATCAAAAGTGATAATGTATGTTTAGTTTGTAAATATTGTATATAATTATTATTTTATTAAATAAATACCTTTTTGGGAATACAACGTCCTCATATTTTCTCTGTGTTAAAAATGACATAATACTGAAAATTACTTTATAAAATACATGCGAATTCATACCTGCTTTAATATTAATTAATTGTATACTATTCTAAGTAAGAAAATAAATCAGAAAAAGAAATAAATCAGATTAATATGCACTAGTTTTTACTCGCGGCTTCGCTCGCATGGTACATTGACATAGAGTAATCTTTGTGAGATTCTATACTCACTAAAGCAAGGGATAATTTTGGGCGTCTCATCCAAATGAAGCTACTTACAAAAAACTTGCTTGAAATACGTAAACGTGAGAAAAATTTACCGGGGACCCGGGTTTATAATTTCTCTCAAATATTTTTCATATACTGTATATATATGTATATATAGTTATATATATTTACAGCAATCAATTATAGAATAAGATCGAGCCGACGAACGGCGGACATTTATCCCTTCGTCGTAAACACACCGCCGGTACGTACATCGCGTTTCGCCAAGTCCTTCATTATCCCTATTGCGAAGGAATGGAATAAGTTGCGTCGCGTCGGTATTTCCCCATAATTACAATGTAAATGTCTTCAAGTCCAGAGTGAGTAGGCTTAGTAATTTAGTGCGCTTCAACATCAAAGACTACCTCGCCCCTAAGCATCATGTGATTTCGTAGTCAAACACTAACTTATTTAACATATATATATATATATTGTATATGTTAACTTGGTGAAATGAGCTCCCAGGTTTGAAATATCTGTTAACCTTTAGTTCTTCTGAACTTTATAAACTATCAGCGTGATAAACAAGAGACTGTGGAACATTTATTATGATAACGAGTTAATTCCAAAGTGCAACATGACGAGTGCATGTAATTATAAATTAGCTGTACCCGGTCACGCTTTGCTGTGGTTTGACATAAGCTATGGAATGGCCTCTTGGAGTTCTATACATGTACACAATTTCGTACGTATCTTGTTAATCATTAAAGAGTTCCTTTGCCAGAAACCGCTATATATGTATCTGATAGACATGATTTTGGAACCAAAAC
>DWJZ01003133.1:0-17715 GCA_018249125.1 Asbolis capucinus
TCTCTTGAAGACTCCCACATCGTACTTAGGTGGGAACACTGTCGCAGGCAAGTTATTCCATTCCCTTGCGGTACGTAAAATAAAAGATGTCGAAAACCGCGTCGTTCGGACCGGTGGGAATTTCACGACAAAAGGATGGATGCCTGCTGCTTTCTTCTTCACACACACACACATCTTATTTATTTCCCCCACGCTCCTCCTCACCCCCCTCTCTTCTTCATCCCCCATCTCCTCCTCTTCCCCCTCCCCTCCCAATACGCCCTCTCTTGTCAACCACATCTTGCTATACAAGAACTATCATACCCTATTTCAAACCTTCAAGCCTTTTTTCGTAAAAAAAATTGTAGCCTTTGTTTTTCCTCAAGTTCTATTCTATCTCTGTACCAAGTTTCATAAAAATAGGTTCAATAGTTTAGTCGTGAAAAGGTTACTTTCACTTTTATAAAATTTGTAAGGACGCCTTTATAAAATGGTAGTGTTGGTTTGTTTGTAGGTGCCCGTTTGTGATCAATAATTTTAAAAACCGGAATTGACTTTGAAATATGTCCCTCGTCCCCCAAATGGGACAGAGAGTCCACGTTACCATCCCAGTCAGTCTTAAGCTTTGCGCTTGATTTCACTCCAGGTCCATCGAAGACTTCATCGCCACTTACCATCAGGTGGGATCGTAGTCAAGCGATAACTTATTTATGGTAAAAAAAGGTCTTTCCGATAGCCTTCGCTACGCAATCACTAGCCACTGTTGCGGTTTTCTTAGGGATTCCAGTCTAGAAATGGAACTTGCCACTTACCTCGAAATGTGGTTTGGATCCATTCGGAGAGTGTGGCAAATCCAGCTCCATTTGCACCAATTGATCTGCTTCTCAAAAAACATTAATTAGTAGGTATTATACATAATAAAAAAGTGACTTAGAGTACCGGATATAGATAGACTACTCTCGACGCTATAATCACATAACCTACACTGCTTTTAGAGTACAATTTCTGGCAACACATCAGTACAGTCAACCTTATGATGTGTGCGACGTGCCCATTAATAATTTTGGTTAACGATATGGTGTAATTTTATCGATCGAAACAAAATACCACGATTTGAAATATTGACCTGAGATTATAAAGTCCGTTAAAAATTATAGCTTGGTAAAATAAAGATACGCGAGGGAATACTTTTATTTGAATAAGTTTTCGTCCTTTCTTGGAGTTAGAATGTTTCGTGTTATAATTAGAGATGTGTCGACTAGTCGGCGACTAGGCCTGCCGACTAGACTTGCTGAATAGTCGGTAAACAGTGCCGACTATCCAGCTGTATATTGTACGAGTACTTCTTGATAATTTTGACTTATTTTTAATTATAAAGTTTGACCCACGACAATGCCACATACAGGGCAAGTACCTTAAATATGTCCGCTTAACCATCGAAGACTTCATCGCCACTTACCATCAGGTGGGATCGTAGTCAAGCGATAACTTATGTGAGGTAACAAAAGATTGAAGATAGAAATTCTTACAGAAAGAAGAGTTTATTTTATATTTTAAAGAAATTTAAAGATAAAACTTATAAAATAAAAATATTTATAAATAACTAGCTTCCGCCCGTGACGTTGACGTCGACGTGACGTCGTGTCGTCTGCGTGAACTAAAATAGATTCAATTTGACAGTAAAATTCCCATTTACATATACAAACAATCACATTTACATATACAAAAAACCACTCTACCATTTTGGTGTAAACTTCACATAAACCATCTACTAAATAGTCTGAATAAAGCCTAAACACTTGGTTTGGACAGGTGAGCCAGTTCTCGAGTTATAAAATTACAACGAAAGATAGCATTGATTTTTATGTATATAAAAATTGTTAAAGTTTTTATATAGTACTCGTAACTGACCTCGCTTCGCATCTGAAATAGTAGTGATGAGAAAAATCCTTGCTATTTTCTGGGACCACTCAAAAAATTCATTCAAGTAAGTTTTAAAGCAACATTTCCTTTGGTAACCATTTTCTCCGAGTAGTTGGCTAATTAATGGGCCTCTTCACGACCGACTAGCCGATTAGTCGGCTGTCGGCAATGGCCAGTCAGTTGTGAAGAGTCCGACTAATCGGCTAGTCGGCTGTGAAGAGGCCGAATAAGCGGCTAAATAGTCGGCACATCTCTAGTTATAATATTATTGTAGAGAGGGGAAAATTCTAGAGATTTACGATTTCTCCCTTCCCTCGAGATAATTGCTACTTAAAAGAGAAATTTTAAAGCTGTTCTATAGAAAAGTCTTTGTTACGGTTTTATTATTTTGCTGCCTCAACATTTGATGGTATTTATTGTGACACGGGTTCTTACGATGTTCTTAAAGGTCACTCACCTTTCACCTATGTATTCTTGGTGGATAAAATGTAAAAAAAATAAACTTTTGTACTCCGTTCTAAGTATTCTCTTTTAGTAAAAACCTTTGCAATAGTTGAGTTTTTGTTTTTAAAAAGTATGGAGGGACTTTTTCCGCCGACTTTTTTTTCTGGCCTACACTAGCGTATATAGTTTTAGGTTTTAATCATTTATAAAGCCGATAACAGATATGTATTGTCTATAAAGACGAGACTTTACCAAAGATTTTTGAATTCTTTTTTTCTATTTTGTTATTAATTTTATAGTTGTTTGTAGGGACTTTGTATTGTTAAATTGTGACTTTCGTTAATTCGTTAAGGTATTGGAAAAAATATATTTTTTTTATTTCATTTCTGAGGCATAAAAAACTGCATAACTTGCCACACAAACAGCTACTCCAGCCGGGAAACGAACTTAACACCATTCGCTTCACAAGGTACACAATTAGGCTACAAGAAACTTCCTATAAAACTTGAAACAACGTTGCCCCAAAATAGAAAAAATAAAAAGTGAATCCCAAAAACAACTCGATAAAAGTATTCAAAAACGAAACAATACGAAATTCCACGAATCAAAAATACAGAGAATTATTGATTCGTATTACGGATTTGTATGTTTCAGTGGATACTTGCTTTCGCCCGCTCTCGAATGCCACTAGACATTGAGTGGGCTATCCCGCAGCGTTGAGAAGTATTCTTGTAAAATATTGATGGATTCAATCCAATAATGCCCCACTAGCAATGGGCCATTGAAGTATCTCCTCATAACAGTATGTTCTAACATGTTATAGTGAGGATATGAGAAGTTAGTAGTTAATCTGATGGTCGGAATGTTTTTATAGCGTTCGAACTGTGAGAAGAAAGAAATAAATTGGGAATTTCTTGTCGTTTCTTCGCCTGAGATAACTCTCCGTACTGATTTGTTGAAAAGGCGTTGTTTGACTTTCGAAAAGTGTTTGTAACAGCAAACTTCAAATAAATAAACTTAGATTTGTGGCTTATTGTTTACGGCTTATAGATTAAATTGGCTTAACGGTTGTTATTATATAAAAACCGAGTCAGAGGACTGTGGCCTTCTTTTGAGTCGATTTCTAGAAAAGGGGATTTTCACTTCGAAAATATATTTTTTTATTTCAGTCAGAGGCCTGTAGCCTTCTTTTGAGTCGATTTCTAGAAAAGGGGATTTTCACTTCGAATATATATTTTTTTATTTCAGTCAGAGGCCTGTGGCCTTCTTTTGAGTCGATATCTAGAAAAGGGAATTTTCACTTCGAATATATATTTTTTTATTTCAGTCAGAGGCCTGTGGCCTTCTTTTGAGTCGATTTCTAGAAAAGGGGATTTTCGCTTCGAATATATTTTTTTTTATTTCAGTCAGAGGCCTGTAGCCTTCTTTTGAGTCGATTTCTAGAAAAGTGTATTTTCACTTCGACTATATATTTTTTTTATTTGAGTTACATCTGACGAGTAACTTTTCAGTTACCCTAATATTATTACAAATCTGTATGTTTGGATAATTCGATTTTTGTATTGTGTACGCGGTAACTGTTGAACCGATTAAAATAAAACTTGGCACTCACATATATCGTGTTAATACGTAGGCTTTTTATATATCTTTGAACAATTCACACGCGGCCATCTGAGCCCAAACTAAGCGTAAGCTTGTACTATAGCGACAAGTGGTGGTAGACAACTGATAAACGTACATATATACTTTTAAATATAAACTTATATACATATTTACACCCAGACAGAACAAACAGTTTGTTTGAACAAACAGTGGGTTTGAACTGAACCCACGACCTTCGGTGTAGCAGTCAGGTTCAACACTAGACTAACCGGCCTGTCCCAATTTCGTCATCATATGACTCTGGTGAACCTGCCGGCAAAATGTAAACCCCAGAAATGCATATTATATTAACTTCGACTACATTTTATTACTTCTTGATGTAATTTAGTCGGTTTTGATAAGTTTTTTTTATATTCATAAAATTTGTGCTTGACCACAATCCCGCCTGATGGTAAGCAGCGGTGTGGTTGGGTGGTAAAGCGCGTTAATTTAACAAAAGCTTATTCACTCTTGATTTGAAGACATTTACATTGTAATCAAAGGGGACACTGACGCGGGTAGCTTATTCCCGTCGTTCGCGATACGTATGATAAAAGAAGCCGCAAAACGAGACGTTTATACTGGTACCATGTCTACGACGAAAGAATAATTGCCTAGTCTATCTCCCCGCGGATTTGCAGACTGCTATTCGAATTTTTGTACAATCAATAAAAGAAACACCCTAAACTCGATTAAACTCCAATATTAATCGGTTTCTAATAAACACATACATATATTTAAAAAAAGAAAAACTGAAAACAATTTTGGGTTTAAATTTTATGGAAGTTTTTTGGGACAAAGTAATTTACTTAAATTTCTAAATATGCATTCTTGCAATTAATTTGCTTTGATTTTAATTTTAATTGTCTAGTAATCCGCATTTGAACAGCGTGATGGGAGTATTCTCATACACCTGTAAGCCCAGTGTAAGCCCAGCAGTGGGTCAATTATGGGTTGCAACGAATTAAATTTTTTTTTAACTCATCTGAAAATGCCCTTATTTCTGAACACTAGTTTCACTCGAGTGAAAATCCTTAACATTATTGTTAGAGAATCGTAAATATTTTCTTATTACGTCTACACATTTTACTGCCAACATTTTGACTCGTATTTGTATGAATCCAGTTTGAATCGAACGAGTAATTGGCGATCTTTTAAATGTGAATCTGAAAGCATGCTCTAAATTTAAATTTCAAGAATAAATTGCCTGGTTGGCTATTATGTGCAACATGCCTTTGAAATCCAATTCTACTAATATTATGCGAAAGTTTATGAGGTGGGATGGATTTATCCTATTTCACGCAAGCCTATTTCCCATTGTAGACTTATCTATCCCTGAGCCAAATTTCATCCAGATCAGTTTAGTAGTTTTTGCGTGAAGGAGTACCAAATGTCCATCCATCCATACAAAATTTCCCATTTATATTATCAGTTCCTACTAATATAATCCTTTAGTACGGATTAGTGAAAACTCAATGAACTAAAACAAGTTATCTATCTACTTATTAAAGTTAGATCAAAACTGTCAAACTGTTTAATAGTCAAAGGATTGGCTGAACACTGGATCATTCCCAGGACATTCACACAATTAAAAGTTTGAAATTTCATTAATTACTGTCAATATGTTGTTTTGGCCTTCATATTAATATATAATTTGTTTTGGGTTCATTTGACACATAAATATGGAAGGCCGGCGCAGCAGGTGCAGATTAAAGAGGATATTCTTGTCCTACTAATATTATAAACGCGAAAGTTAATAAGTGTGGATGGACATGAATGTTTGTTACTCTTTCACGAAAAAACTACGTGACGTATTTGGATGAAACTTTGCAGTATTATAGGTTATACATCAGAACAACGTATAGGCTACAATTTGTAATGATTTTTTGTAATTTCAGTCATAATATACGATACATGTCAATTAGGCGGAAAAAAATCTGCCCTCTGAGAGCTATCTTGGCGTACGCTGCCTAAACCTTTGGAGTTACATGTTATGTGCGTTTTAAGCATTTAAATGTCACTTGCTGAACGGTGAAGGAAAGCATCGTGAGAAAACCTGTATGCCGGGGAGTTTGCAAAACTCAAAGATGTGTCAAGTCTGCCAATCCGCACTTGGCCAGCGGGTCTTAACTTTCTCATCCAGAGATGAGAAAACTATTGAGAATGGTCCGTGATGGTTGAGATGATGAAGAATCTAAAAACGGGTGAAACCGGCCAATGTTAGGTCCGGAGTGTCTTCTTGAGGCGTCGGGTTGCGTTCCTAGGGTCGATTCCGATACGCGTCATAGGATATCTTACGTATACAAGCCGGGAACGCGGCGATGTCTAGACACAGACATCGTTGTCGAAAGGGATTGACTATTATAACACACACATAAATAAAAACTATAAATAAATATTGAATCATGTTTAAAATATTAATTACTTTTTAATATGTATAGTAACTCGTAAGGTACAAAATAAAGTCTATTCATTCTTAGCTTGATGCCATTTAAGTTATAATTAAATGGGCGTTCTGGCGCGGGCAACTTATTCCATTCCTTAATCCACAGTCTGAAATAATGGCTACTTTTTATCAACGTACCTACCACGCGTGCAAAGACGTAGGCGGAAACTAAAACGTATTAAATATCCTATAAATATTATAAATGCGATAGTTTATGAGGATTGATGTATGGACGTTTGTTACTTCTTCACGCAAAAACGAATACGCAGATCTGAATGAAATTGAGCACAGAGATAGATTATAGTCTGGAATATCACATAGACTACTTTTTATTTAATACTTGTTACGCGAGCGAACGGAAACTAGTTTTTTATATACTTTATGTATCTTCAGGCGATCTCTTCGTACTGGTGTTCGCGATGGACTGCCGGGAGTCTTTCGAGGAGGTGATCAGGCTTCGGGAGCAGATCTTGGAGACGAAGGCCAGCGCTACCAGCGGCAGCAGCCGGGGGAAGCGGCAGGCTCCTCGAGTGCCCATGGCGATAGCCGGCAACAAATGTGACAGAGAACTCAAGTAAGAACGTATAACCTGGTATTGGGGACGCATGTGTTTGTGAGACCGAAGTGTCTATCAAGTATTTTGCGAACGGAAAGCGATTACGAAAATTTTGCGATACTTGCTCGTAGATCGCAAATTCGTATTACGCACTAGATTGTGCTTTTTCTTAGATATTAGCGGTAATTTCGTCACTAAAAGTGCACAGTCTCGGCCAGCGAGCAATGTGCAAGCAATTACGTATGTAATACGATATTTTTCGACTAATAGCGATAATTTGTGTAATTGTTGCTAATCGTATGCTGCCTGCTCGCTGTTTGTCAATTTTAGTTAATAGGCATGCGGTATAAAAACAACAAAATTTGTCTCACATAGTAGAAGTGAAACTTCATCGTTTCATTGCAACCCATAACTGTCCCACTGCTGGGCTTGAGTGTCCACTCAAAGTTGGGGATGCAGCCCATAGTCCACTACGCAGGCCAAGTGCAGATTGGTAGCCTGTACACACTTTCTTTGATTTGATTTTATTCATTTTAGTACAGGATTTCTTTGAATCATTTCGAGTAAATACCCACATATCAGAAAAATATATACATAGGTTACCTTTTGATGTTATTGATATAAGCAACAGTGCTTCTACCCTCAAAGAAAATATAATTACTTACAATAAGTATTCAGGCCAGTTGGTCTAGTGGTTAGCGAACCTGACTGCTAGACTGAAGGTCGTGGGTTCGATTCCCACCCAGGTCAAACTTTTCTGAGATGAGCAGGAATGTCTGTTCTGTGTGTCTGGGTGTAAATATCTACATATATACGTATTTAAAATATGTTTATCAGTTGCCTGATCACCATAGTACAAGCTAACGCTTATTTTGAGGTCAGATGGCCGTGTGTGAGTTGTCCAATATTTATTTATTTATTGGCTTGTAAGCGATTTAAAAAGTTAAGCAACAGCGGGCGCGGTCGGTAGGAGGATGGGTGACCGCTAGTGGCGAAATTTTCATAAACGCTTCCGTGCTTCGGAGGGCACGTAAAGCGGTCAGTCACGGTTGTTGTCGTTAGATTTCAATCGTTAAGCCATGTCGGAGGCTTCGGGTGGTATAAAAACTTCCGTCACTTGGGTTGGCCACTAACTCCTCCAAATCGTATTGGAGCAGCGTGGTCCAGTAGGCCGCCTCAGAATAATTGAAGCATAAATATTTCCTACGTATACAAAAGTAGGTAGGTAATACTAATAAAACCAATTTATTTTATATCGCAGTGAAACAATATATCTATCATTATGGCAAATTTCTCCGAATTTGAGATGTACAATAAAACGTACAAAAACCTGACATAGAGCTATATATAGAGATATATATATATATATATATATATATATATATATATATAGAGCTTCAAACAGCAATTTGAACCCATTTAGGAAAAACAGAAAAATACGCAATAATTTGTTGTGTACAATTACATAATCCAACTCTATCTCGCTGGACAATACATTGGTATTATCTAAATTACTATTGTCTGCCCGTAGCTTCGTCCGTGTGATAAATACATGGATAAAAAAGTATTTGTGGTACTCCAGACTATAATCTATCTCTGTGACGTCACATACCGACGTCGATAAATTACAAATTTTTATATTGACTGTTGAAAAGCAAAAGTGACTAAGCCACCCTTAACAAATTTTAAATTAGAGTCCCTTAAAGTTCAAATATTTAGGAAATAAAGTTTCTTGAAACATTTAGCAAGCACAAGGTTTCATTATAGATCCTTATTTCATAAATGTATTGTTAACTGTTGAGAAGTTCCCTTCTCTGGAGCCAGTCCTGAATGTAGTGTCAGGTCAAGCTTATTGTAGAAATGCTTTGTCATCGGAACAGTATGCATAATTTCAGCTCGGTAGTGTAAGAAGTGAGTCTAATTAAGCTTGTAAGATTTGACCCGTCACAAAGAAATTTACTAACATACTAATATACAAACATACACTGCAAGTTACATAAAAGTTTGTGAAAGCAATTAAATTCAGCAATTCACCACATAAAAATGACTACCTGTATTTTTCTTAAAACGTGTTTTATATAGCAAATAGATGGACTACTTTTTTTCTTCAAAAATTTCAAAGTAAAAGACGTTTAAATTTTGGTAAACAGCGCTAAGTCAGTTTGATAATAATGATTATGGATTATCAATTGAACCCAGAACTCTTATCATTCAGCACAAAGCTACAGGTCCGTAAAATGGCCAATAACCGAAAGGTCGTAAATCCCACGCTATCTGGTTTGAAACTTGTGACCCAATAAAAGCTTTATGACATTAAGTCAATAGAGAAAGTTGATTGATGGTAGTTTGAAAGAATCTGATCCGCTTCGATTAATAGTTCGTTTTATCATCGCAGCACATAACTATCCCACGCTTGGGACTCCTTTCATAGTGAGGAGTGTAGCCCACAATATAGGCCATAGTTTGTCACGCTGAACCGCTCACAGACGTCTTGAGTCGATCTTAATTGATCTGCAAAGTTATGCACACCAGCGCTCGCGTATTTGTGATTACTAGTGGCAAAAGTTTCATCACCCTGTCGTCCTTTGTAGGGCACGGTAGGTTCAACTGTCGACCAACGTTTAAAGTATGTACATAGAAAAAGCAAAGAAATATTTATATTGATACAAAAAATATCTATAAAGTGTGACGAAAGAGAAGTGCCGAACAATTGTGCACGACATAATTAATGCGTCAAAAAATACCCACTGGTTTTCAGTTCACCTTTTTTCGCAGTTCCAACAAATGTCTTAAGGCTGAAAATTACCTACCTAGCAAGTCGACAAACTTATAAAATCAACAGAGATTTTTGTTACGTTTAAATAAAATATTTCTTACCTCAAAATATAAAGACTTGTGTGAAATTTTAAAACAGAAATCTCGCTGGGATTTTTCTTAAAAGAATCACAAAAGATTTCATAATTTGACGTTTTCTGCTCCAGTTTTAAATGAGTGAAGATATTTTAAAAGGCTTCAAAGAGGTCTTGCTTGCGGTTGACATTATGAAAATGCATTTGAATGAAAGTTCACGACAACGTTTCCAAAAAATATATATTTTACCAAAAGAAAATGATAAATATGTACGTCGCCACCTGGTATGTAATTAGTCACAGCCGCTCATACACACCTGTATAGTTCAGTTTTCCTAACATGTAACAGTACTAAGGTATAGTACAGTAAAAGAAGACTTGCAAATGGATAGACCTGTCGCAATATTCCCATTCTTTTGGCTAAATGGATAATTACTAGTTTTAGTAATTGTTTGATCCCTTAGCCCCAAATGGAGAAAATAACAGCAGTGTGAAGGTTCATTAGTAAGGTACTACACTACTGCTATGTATAGATCTATTATAATGCTGGTTACATAAAACTATAGCAGCAATGACAATGCGCAGAATATAACGACGATGGGAATTTTAAAATTATTAGGCAAACTTCGAATAAAGAATAGTATAATTTTTAGCGTCATTGAGATGATCGAAAAACATGTATTTAACGTATTTTTTCTGTACTCAGGACTGTGCAAGCTGAAGAGGCAACAGCGTACTGCGCGACACAGGATTCAGCATGCGTGTTCGTCGAAACATCTGCCAAGAAGAATTTAAACGTCGACGATCTTTTCTACGAACTGTTCGTCGTAGCCAATCTACCTTTGGAAATGGCTCCGAATCATCATAAACGAGTCAGTACCGCTTTTGGAAGCCCTTGCACCTTACCCCCAACAAGCAGTCAAAGTAGTAGAAGTAAAAAGTGTACGCTGTCCATCAAAAGAAGGTTGTCTGACGCTTGCGGTGTTGTCGCTCCAAATGTAAGAAGGCCAAGTATTAGAACTGATCTCATGATAATGAGAACCAAGACATGTGCCAAAGGTGACGGTGATAGCGCCAGTGGTAGCCCTAAGCTCAATTTGAACAGACTGGTTAGATCCAATGCCCAAAATGATAAGCGATTGTGCTCCATTCAGTGATATTCAAGGATTAGGATAGGAATGAGAAATAAAGGCTATAAACTGTTTAGTGGAATGATAGATTTTGAATCCAGTCCATTTTAATTTACTGCTACACCTACGTTAGTGTTAGCGGCTGTACTCAAAATCTCAACGCGTTGAGGCATATTGGTATTAGTAATGGATAGATCATCAGCTATTTCCGCGAAGATCTTTACGAAAGATCTCCAGATAGACAAAACAGTCCATATCTGCCATCATCACAACATCTTTATAATTTTGGTGCCTTAAATCACGTGTTAAGGCGTACGTGTAGCAGTAGCGTTACCCACATAAATGACAGAACTGAATGTTGGATTTCAATTCTATTCTTTAAAAGATTTACCTCGTTACTGGGGTGAAGTCACTATTTGAACCTTCTATAAAAACGTTCTTTATAATTCTGACACTTTATTTGGGCTAAATTATTTTCATAACGCTTCAAAATTTCTGCCAGCTGTTAGTGAACATCGCGTACCATATTCAAAGAATTTCAGTGGAAATTATATCCGTAGAGATTCCAGACAGGTGCTATAAAAGAAATCAGGTATTCAAAGAGCGCTCATTGTTAGGAGCTATTATGGAATGGACTGTAAATCCGTAAGTCCCCATTACTAGGTTCATAAGGGAAATAATTGATAAAGGTAATTGGATTAATTTACATAATACTCCTGAAGGAACTCCAGTTAAATATTAATGTAAGTGTGAACTAGTCGTTGTCGGATATCGGTCGTTGTCTGACTACCCTACTGGACAAGGCGTTGGGATTTGTTTTTCCTTGTTTTTCCGTGATAAGCAGGCAAACGAGCATACGGATTATCTGATGGTAAGTGATCACCGCTGCCCACAGACATCAACAACACCAGACTGGGTTGTTACCAACGCGCTGTATGCTAGGACGGAAGAAATAGACCCGCACCCGCGGGGAAGAGAAAGAGACAAGACAAGCAGTATATTGCTGCAACCGAAATTTGAAAATATTGACTAATGGAAATTATCCTGATGCAATATAATTTTCATATTTTAACATACCAGGATATTCTTTTTAATTATACCATTGTAATAATTCTCAACCGGTTAAACGTAACCTAACGTTGTCAATTTTCCAAAATCATTATCTTTATAGATTTACTCTTCTAGAATATTCCCATCTTTTAGTTATCCTTCTCACCTTTCTTCTTCTACCGCCCGTTCTGGTTCACGTTGTTGGTGTATCTGGTAATTTTGGGGTCTATTGTTATCATTATTAGCCCCGGTTGTTTTAACAATCTAATTCCCTTTTTGCTTTAACTTCCTCGCATCTAGAAGCAGGTTCAGGACTTTCTCCTTTTCGAGCAACGCGTTGGTGATCCTCAGTGTCTAATTCTAATAATGTCCAAAATGTGTATTGGTTACCGTGAGGAACCTGCCTATGTTTGCCTGAAAATCTATCGGCATATTTCAATCCTAAGCTTAGAGAAGGATACTAATTAGTTCAAAGTATAATAAAAAGTCAAAGTTGATGAGATATACGAGTACATTTTATACGAGATATACATGTATTTGCATGTACTGAATTTTCAGAATCAGACAAAGAAATGATTGACATTATTCCTCATATACACGAGAATCTTCAATCAAATATTCGAATCGAAAGTCCTATGATTAGAAATGTGTAACATTTGTATTGTAGCGATGGAATTTGGATTCGCCACTCTATTTTTTCATATTTATTCACCAAATATTACATCTATAACGATATTACTTTAGTGCAACAAAATGCTTTAGATGGTATTTTGTACATTGACGGATATTTTTTTGTTTGTGAACTGATTTGTGTAAAATTATACTCTTATTCGAGTCCATCATCGAAATTGTACTCGAAGCAGTTATGATATCTGCGAATAGCAGTCTAATTTAAAAAGTACCCTACCAGATTTTATTCAAATTGCAATTCCATGTACATAAATGAATCAAATACAATTTCCTGAATATATAGATTTTCATATAATTCACAGTAGTTCATAAAAAAGTTAAGGGGGAATTAAAACAAAGACTTATGGAAGCTAAAGTTTGCCTTGTTGCTACGTTCACAAGAAGCTAATGTTTAAATATTCTAAAGTATAATATTTAAGAGCTTGGATTGTAAAACAATGTTTAAAAATACTAAATAACTCTTTATTTAGTGGTCTCTGTTCTATGTAAATTTTGCTTGATGTTTTTTGGATGCAATTATGACATATTGTTGAAGGGACCAATGTTCTCGTCCTGTGTTGTAAAATATAATGGTTACCTTGTCATAAAATCTTCGGTTCATTTCGTCATGGCGTAAAAAATAATATTATAATTGAACTTTAAGTGACGTCAAATCAATACCAATTTTTTGTGTGTTAATCGTAAATGAAGATTAGATCTTTATTGGAACAATTAATTTTCAAGGGATTGTCTGATGTGAAAATGTATTAGCAATATATTCGTTTTACTTAATTATCACTCAAAAATCAGGTTCGGTTAAAAATCGTTATGAGTAACATGATTTTTAATAATGAAGAATAATTCTTAGGACTGTTATGCTATGATATATTATGGTTGCAAATATAATATTTTAATTATATGTATATTGAGTATCCGTCAAGTAATTCTGATTTAATAAACTTATTTTCAGATATACGTAATTTAATTCATAATAAATTATGGAATATCAAGCAAGTACCTCCTGGTGGAAGTGCTGTTTTTAGAAACCAAGGCATTGAGACAAATATACTTATTTTCAGTAATCGTTCAGGCTAAACGCTAATTTAAAAGTATATGAGAATGACGTTTGTAGCGGAAAAATAGGCAGTTTATTTTTCTGCACCAAATATGATTTCAATACATAATTGAACTAGCGTTTGGCGAACCATAACAGAAAAGGTATTTGTCTCAAGGTATAGAATTGAAACAAAACTGGAATAATGTTAAAGTGCGATTCTACAAAACAGACTGACGTCTGCCATAAAAACAATGTCGGCTGCCGTTAAATCTCATCGGTGTCTGTTTTTAATAACTGCAATTTACCATTGCCACATATAATATGCTACTTAGTTCTACACGAGTATTCAAGATAATATTTTTTTACTTCGCAGAGCTAGTAAGTATCTCAAGCGTTGTCTTAAAGTATACCTACCATATCTGGACGTATACGTGCAGTATACGTATATGCATACATGTTCAGAGCTGCAATAAACGCGTTTTTCCACGCCATAGTGCCAAATATTATGTATCCTTACGCATTATTTAATAAGCCTAGACATGTTCTATACGTATGCTGTGATTTAATATATGAAGTATTGTATAAGAATATGTAGATTTGAACTCATAACTCAACTCAGCTCTGTGAAGTTTCAAATTAATATGAATATGTGTTAAATAACCGTATA
This sequence comes from Asbolis capucinus, assembly GCA_018249125.1. Taxonomy (NCBI): domain Eukaryota; kingdom Metazoa; phylum Arthropoda; class Insecta; order Lepidoptera; family Hesperiidae; genus Asbolis; species Asbolis capucinus. The sequence continues at coordinate 14,412 of DWJZ01003133.1, forward strand.
TAATTATATTCATGTATTCGTTTAACGTTAATAAACAATCCCTTATATTGTTTCTGGGTAATGGTAGTATTCTGAATGAAGCGCTATGACCAGTCGCGTTTCGACTGCTTGATATAAATGTTTTATGCACTAAATCATTGGTCAACAACCCTTATATGTTATAAGATGGTCACAAATATTATAAGAATATTGGTGCGGACCATTTCATGGTCGTGGACATAAGAAACGCCAGTTACGTCGTGTATGGTCTACAATACATGTCTACTAGTCTACAGTCTGTATTGCCCATTTCTGTTGCCGACCCCTGCACTAAACAATACAAGCAGTCGCTTAAATGACATTCGTCGGTCGCAGTCGCCTAGCTCGAAAGGCAACCTTAAAATGACGAAATGCGTAAATTAGCTTGTACTTTGAACTTATAATATTGTTTGTAATTATCGTATACTGTTGTCTGTACTGTGTATCTTTTTGTGAACTTTACTGTACCTATTCTTGTCTGTAATGCTAAATAAATAAACATTATGTTTTTAGGTTTTGTTTTTTATTGCTGACCGTACATAAATAAGAATAATTGCACATTTAAGTTCTTTTTCGTAAAATATTGTTTTTAAAGTTATACTTCTTTTGGCGTTTCAAGGAAAATTATGAAAGTAGAGTAAATTTTTACTCATGGTTGTCTAAAAAACCCGCCACCATGAAGTTAGCTAGCCATTCTATCAAGCTTGTAAGCTCTACCATCAAGCAGCTGACCTGTATCTTTTACGTTATGCTGGTCTGCCAGCAAGGGATTTGTCTTGATATTCTAGGCCACGAGATTTAACATTAAATTGGTTAGTCCAACGTCTGGAATAGCAGTAATAGCCTAGTGATTTGTAGGTCTCTTAAACGGGAGGTCCTGCTAATGATTATTTGCTACGGTGAAGGCAAACATCATTAGGATACTCCTGAGATTTCTCCATAAAGTTCTCGATGATGTGTGAAGTCCATCAATTCAAACTTGGCCAGCCTGGTAGACCTCACACTGTGAGGGGAGACCCGAGCCCACTAGTGGGATAGTTATGGGTTACAATGGGTCGCAATTAGGGCTTTGTCGAGTAATTAAATGACAAGTAAATTTTTTTATTAAAAAGAGTACCAGGAGTTTTTTTCGCCGGCTTTTTTTCCTTCCCGCCTACACTAGCATACATAGTCCTAAGTGTATATTATTTATAAGTGTGTGTAAGCTGACAACAAATAGGTATTGTGTATCAAGACCTTAGCTTTTATCGAAGAAGTCTTTTAAATTTTTTTTTAATTTAATTCCGTTTCAATGATGACATAGTTCGTCGTAGTAAATGCAAAGTATATAAACCTCGGAACGTCTTTCCAGCGATCGGATTACAGGAGAAATTTATCACAACGGATAATGAAGAAGCTTAATATTATACAAAGTAACTTGATACGTTACGATACACGTCAAATGTTACGAGGGTAGAACGAAATTCTACGCTTATTACATGTTATGGGAAATTGATGAAGATTCTTTTGGGGAAATAAACTGTTGTAGCGCTTTTAGCTTCGCGGTTTGTGTTGATTGTAAGTGAGTGGGAAAGGTAGGCAACAGTGGCAAAATCTAAATTCGGCATGGCTCGTGGTCAAATTATAAGAGGTGGTGTTTTGACATAAGTATATTTTTTCTGGTTGTTCTTTCAATGTTTATTTTTTTTTAAATCCACAGGGTAATATAAAAATATATATGTACGTCACAAATTGAATACAAAACCAATTTTGGATTGACTTTTTTATAACAACTACTTACAATAAATTCGCTAATATGTGAGTGTGTGTGTAGGTGTGTATGTATGAGCCAAATGCCGATAATCCCAAAAGGGTTAAAGCCAAAGGAGGATCATGACCCCCTCCCCTTCGCCCCTGGGGGGGGTGTGGGTCACATATCTACTGTAAGTAATTGTTTGTAATAAATAAAGTACCTTATTTCTGCAAAAAATACACAGAAAAGGGGTTTTAAAATCAGAATTTCAAATGCTGGAAAAACTGACTGACTGACTGAATTTCCCAACAGGGGGACACAGGTTTCCCAAAGGGAGGCAATTTATCTATTTATGTCGTGTAATCTATATACATATATTTTGTTGATTTTAAGCGCAAGTATATAATTGTGCTTTTTAACAACTATAATTACATTCGCCAAATTGCAGCTTAGTAAATTAGTGCGCCTTACCATCAATCTATCGCCACTTACCATTAAGTGGGATTGTAGTCAAGCGATAACTTATTTATGGTAAAAAAAATTCAAAAAATCCTCGGTAAAAACAGGTTGGCCAACATAAAAATGCCATGAAAGACCTTAACTTAAAAAAAAACACACTGCAGTAACATTCTAATATTAAAAACATAGGCAGGCATTCTTTTCTTGTAATTAAACTAGCTATCGTGACCACACATGAAAAATAATTCTTGCGTGTTTTAAAAATTGATCGCTGCCATGCTATCAGGATTCTATCAACTACGTGCAACATGTATAATTTATGTAAAATGACTTGTATGCGTCAACTTTAACCAACAAACTGTAACAGCTAATACCGAACGAAACTGCAATGCCTTCGCTTTGGAAGAACAAAAAAAAAACATTGATGTTACCACCAAAATATTACCGAAAACTAAAAAATATTCTGTAATATTTCTCTATGATATGATTCCCAACACATACTATTTTAATATATGTGATCGTAACTCACAAAACACCTTCTATACCTACTGCGTAAACACTAACATAAAACATATAAATTATACTAAATGACATCCGACCTTGATCGACGAGAGCGCCCTAAAATTATTAATATCGTATCTGAGCATGTGAAATCCATAACGCAAAATATACCTCAATAGGGTTGCCATGCGATACTTAAAATTCCCAGGACGCTACAAACTATCGTTCAGTGTATATTTTATAAAATTCACATTATTAGGGATAACTCAAAAATTAATCACAGATGCAGCTTATATTTAAATGGGTCTTGACAAGCACCAGCCATTGAAAACTCCCTCCTTTTTAAGCTTTTAAGCCGGTTCACATCGTAAGTAATTGGCCAAATTAAGCAACGGTGAGCGCGATCGGAAAATGGATGGATAACAGTGAGTCCTGCCGTACTTCGCCGACCAAAGATCCTCTAGACATTCTTAGTTATATAGTCTGTTTTTCCCATCCATACAAATGTTATAAACAATTTTTGTGTCAGATAATAATTTAAAAGTTTATTTTACGTAATTTTTATGCGTATTGTGATGATTTTATACTAAAACT
>DWJZ01003134.1:0-17714 GCA_018249125.1 Asbolis capucinus
GCTCGTATACAATTGGCAAAACGTGGTCAATTGCCTCGATAGGGTTTGACCTTTTTTTATGATTTTTTTGTGTACCTACAGGAGGTAGATTTGAGAATGGATCGTAGCCTATTATTCCGTTAAATGATAAGGATGGTTTTATTTTTCAAATTATTTAGACATAATTATTTTAAATTATTAGATTACATAGAATTACCTCTATGTATATTATATTCGTATATTAAACCCCAATTTTTTATCATCCTATTCCGATTAACAGTATTTTCTCAAAATATGCCAGTAGCAAATGAAATGTCAAGAAACGTCTAATCAGTTACAGCTTTTATCTTATCAAGTTAGACGTAGCCCTTAATAATTAGAATAACTCCAACCTGTTAATTTTGCGTGACGGACGCGCGCATCTTAAAATTTCACTCTCTACATTTTTTCATAATACGCCTAAAGAAGAATAACTTGAAAACAGACAATTTTAAAAATTACATTATCACCTAGAATAACAAAATTGAATATTTCACCTCCACCCATCCATTTTATAACTCAATATACCAGGACCAAAATTACGCGACATGTACAAAGAAAATTAAACATTTTAAAGTTGAAAGGGTTTAACCGCGGATAGCAGCTGATAAACGAGGCTGCCCTTTGCTTATTAAGGCCGTGACCTATTCCTAGAAGAACCAGGTCGCTGACGTAAGCAACTTACAACTAGGTTTTACCCGCGACTACGTCCGAGTCGCACCCCACCCCTCCTCCTCTTCACAACCCACAGATCTACATCTAGTGCATGAATATTAAGTGCCGTGCTTATTACTTCGATAATGAAGTTATTTCATTCCCTATCAAAACCTTTCAAAGCCTTTACAAAGTAGGCTATGTTTTCATTAAGTTTGATTGTATCTCTGTACCAAGTTTCATCAAAATTGATTCTGTAGTTAAGCCGTGAAAAGGACAGATAGAGTTCGGTATTTGTAATGTTACTAGTAACCGCCCGTGGCTTCGCCCGCGTGATAAGTACGTTGGTAAAAAGTGTATTATGTTATTCCAGATTATAATCTGTCTCTCTGCCAATTTTCATTCAGATGGATTTGAAAACTTTCGCATTTATAATTTAGGATTTTTAATATAACTAAATGTTTTATAATTTCCAGCGTACGAGCACCAGTCTTTGGGGCGAGTGGATGGGCGTGATGCACGGCGACGAGATGGAATACGTTTTCGGTCATCCATTGAACATGTCACTACAGTACCACACGAGGGAACGTGATCTAGCAGGCCACATTATGCAGTCGTTCACCAGATTCGCGCTAACTGGGTGAGTGAGAAAATTCGTTCTTTCCTGCCTACAGCGGATGCTGACAAATATTGACCGAGCACTTCACCTCGACGGTAATTGGGGCTGCAGTTTGTGACACTTTACGTAAACTCTTTTGATGAAGCGGTGAATATCGGATTTAGTATGCTTGCGCTCGGCTAATGACCAATTCTGTCGTTACTTTTATCTCAAAATGTCTTAAAATGCCCATTGTATGCGACGTCATTTGTATAATATATTATCCTAAAGATTACGTATTATCGGACCAATATCGGATTTAGTTCGCTTACTTTGCTCGGTTAGTGACGAATTTAAACTCATTTTATATAGAGATGTTTTAAAGTATCTTAAGTGTGTATATGCGACATTTTTAACCCTAAATAAGTTAGCTGTTGACTACGATCCCTCCAGATGGTGAGCCCACCTGATGGCAAGTGGTGTTGAAGTCTCCGGTGGTAGCGCACTAACTTATTAGGCACCTATTCACTCTTGAATTGAAGACATTTACATTGTAATTGAGGTCATCTGTATAATAATATATATTATACAAATTGTATATTGTCCAAGCGTCTTGTATAATACATAGTATTATACTATTGTATAATACATAGTATTATACTATGTATTATACAAGACGCTTGGACATTACATATTTACGCGAAAAGGCTTCCTTCCTACGTAATATGTATAATACCCATGATGATAATCAATAATTACATGAATTGCGATCGATAATTGTTATTGGTTGAGTACAAATCATAATTTTAGTATTTTTGTCACGGGTGACAGTGGACACTTTCTATTATACGGCTTGTCTGCTGGTTTGTCGGTTAATCATCATCAGTATGATATGTACAATGGCTTTAAACTTTGAATAGGCATATGTTTTCGCCATTTTGTGTCGTCATGGCTGCTCGAATATCGGTAGGGTTGGCAAAAAAGAGAAAGTGAAAAATACTGAAATATAATTTATTTAAAAATTTATTCAATAAAGTGATTCTAGTTTGAATTTGAATTACTGCTATTTCAGCTCTTCAAGTCCACTAACTTTATTTTTATGTTTGTGCTAAACAATATAAATTGATCATTATGCAGAAAAAGCGAAAAATGTAGTTAATTGTATTTATAATAAACTTCATAATCCTTTTGTACATCTCGCCTAACATCATTAAAAGTTGATTGATATTTATTATCGATGAAGGAAAAGAGGCATATCTCTTTAATAAAGCTCATAATAGATTTAAGTGTTTTTACTTTATATTTTTTGCTAACCCTACCATAACAATTTGCTTCAGATAATATTACAAATAATCTGCCTGGCAAAATATTATATCAGATAACCATACCTAAAGATTATAAACCCACTCCTAATTTAACTGTTATTTTAATTCCAGCAAACCCCACAAGCCAGACGAGAAGTGGCCTCTGTACTCCAGGGCCTCCCCCCACTATTACACGTACACGGCGGACGGGACGAGTGGTCCGGCGGGACCGCGGGGGCCTCGGGCCTCGGCCTGCGCCTTCTGGAACGACTTCCTCAACAAGCTCAACGGTCTGACCACCCGAGGCATAATCCTTTCACCCTAACCTTAACATTTTAAGTTACCGCTTGCATGTTGTATCACATTCCACACATCCTATACAGATTTTTGTTTTTTTACGCTTACAAACATACCCACTTACTAGTATTCCTTCTTGATGGTGCAACACAAGTAGCACATCACTACTCAAACCTGCCCAAGAACAAATATTCATCTGCTTATAAATAAGGCTACAGTAAATAAATCTCGATACAACTAATATATTAGGTAATTAATATTTATACTGATATTATAAAAATGAAGAGTTTGTTTGTTTGTTTGAACGCGCTAATCTCCGGAAATACTGGTCCTATTTGAAAAAATCTTTCAGTGTTAGATAGCCCATTTATCGAGAAAGGCTATAGGCTATATCATGACGCTAAGACCAATAGGAGCGGAGAACCAATGAAGACTTTTTCAAAATCGGGGGATCATATTCCTATTGAGAGCTTCCGCTGCGTGCGCTGGTTAAGGCTGGCTGGCGTAAACGGTTAGTTTCACAAAAATCAGGTATGACAGAAACGAAGTCGCGGGTTAAAGTAACTATTCGAAGCAGACGAAGTCGCGGGCGGAAGCTAGTTACAAATAAAATGAAAAACACCGGAATAGTCATTAAGAGGTTAATCTGTCATCTATAATACAACATAGTGAATACTGTTTGCACTATACATAGAACGAGATATAAAATAATTAACCGGCATTAATCCTTCTAACAACCAAAGCATGAAAGGAAAATCGAATTCGAACTTCAAACAACGGAACCATCGGTTCTCAATCTTTCCGGCGAGCTCACAGGCTACTGAAGCACTGCCATTTACTATCGAACATCAATTTAATTTGCAATTCTCTTATAATACTTGTATTACCATCGACGCACGACTCGGAGACTCCTACACATGTTCATGTGTAAAAATGCATTCAAGATGCGTTAATATAATATTTTTAACGCAGTGATAGCCTACTGGTTTGAATGCTAGGTTCCCAAACTAAGGGTCCTGGGTTCAAATCAGCCTTCATATTTGACCGCACTCATAATTATCATTACAACTCATATCTGTCTGTCCACGCCCATAAGTTGAGGATAACAGGCCATAGTCCTCCACACTGGCCCAGTGCGGATTCGTATGACCCCATTACTGTTATATTATAATTTATAAATTCAAAGCATCATCATAACACAGCATGATTTAAAAATAGATACCTAATAGTGTCTAGAATAAAACATAAGGGTGATGTAACATGTAGTCTACTTAAAACCGCGACAAGTACGCGAGTACTCGAATAATACGCACGTGCGTGTATCCGGCCTAAAGGACGTCACTCACCTTGCGGCATCCTAACTGCACCGTTTGTTTTTCGCAACCTAGGCGATTCGCCGCGACCGATTCCGAAGCGCTTAACAGACTTACTGCTTTATTACCTGCCACCAGATGACGCTGTTTCGATCTCTTCCAAAATTTAGGTAATTTATGTGGTATTATGAGTAAAAGAAAATCTCTGACTGTTCTACAGATGGACCAACTGTATGCAAGAAATTAAGCACCCAAGGCCGGGCGTATATAAGTCGGTAGATGTGCGACGACCTTTAAACGGAACGTTTGAGACGCGGGGGTTATTGACTTGTTCTGTTCATTGTAATTTACAATTTATTCAAATGTCTCGTTTTGATAGATGAGGGTGGGATTCCGCAACGGACTTATTGTATACGGCGGTGCCCTGGGATCCGTAATAGTCGATCAAACAGAAATAATAAAAGTACATTATAATATTAAGCGCTCATAGTTCAACGGCTTGTGTCGGTCGTAAGTGATTGGTCGAGTTAAGCAACCTCGGGTGCGTCAGGAAAAGAGAGTTAGTGCTAATTGCTTGATTCACATTCTCAATTATAAGTATATTTTTTATATCCTACAAAATATTATAAATGCCAAAGATTATAAATTTGGATGGATGGATGTTCGTTGCTCTTTCACACAAAAACTACTAAACGGATCTGAATGACATTTGGCACGCACATAGATTACAATCAGTAATTATACATAGCTCTTTTATCGGCGGGTAACCGGGCGAAGCCGTTGGCAGAACCTAGTCTTAATTACAAACACAAAATATAGTCCACCACTTCTCGTCATCAGACCGAGTGCCGCCTTCGTCCAACGTACCGTGACGTCATTACTACGACGAGACAAGGACGTTGACGAATGACGTATGGGTTCACTGACATCACAAGACGGTTTTGACGCCTCATGTTACTACCAAAATCAGTCAAAACGATAAGGTCATGAGGTCGGTTCCGGTTACTATCGTTAAACCATGTCGGAGGCATTCGGGCTTCATTAAAGCGAGGAGTATGTTATGTAATGAGACATGGAAGCAAAGATACGAGGGATTACCCATACATACAAGTCGCAAGAGTTTGCGATATCAAAAAACAAAAACAATCGATGTCAAAAAATGCGAATATATCCGTGAAATATGACCCTAAGCAAGATATTATTTTTAAACATTCGTTATGACTTTGAACTTATTAAAATATAATGTATCCAAGAGAATTTATTCACACAATAAATGTCAGAATGTATAAAATATCTGCACAAATTACTAACTAATTTGGGAGTTTATAACAAAATTAAGACATAAAACAAATTTACTGCGTTCCTGATGCCGTTGTGTTCTGTTGTTTTAGGGTACATTTGAATGGTAAATACCTGTAAACTAAGAACATACATAATATTATTCAAGAATAGTTTTAAAACAATAGTTTAAGGGACAGAGCAGATTTATATCAATTCTTCGCCCCGCTCGACTTATTCAGCCTTCATACTTAACTACCTGCCTGTACGTTACTGAGTACCGTCAGCAGAAAACACCTTCATAATAAAGTTTTATTGCTCAAAAAAAATATTTTAATAATTATTAATCACGGCGTTTAAAGTGATTTTATCATCGTAGATCATGAGAGGATATGTTACTTAGGTAATTTAGGTAGGTGCTGCAATTTTACACCTTTGAATCAATAAACGAAATATTTTACATGCAAATAAAACTTATATAAGAAATTTGCATAGATAACATTAAGTAAATAGCATTTTCTTGACATCAATGCAAGACCACAGGTATAATGCCAATAAACATTAATTTCTCACATAATTGTGAAATGCCAGAGCATGGGTTTACTCAAAGTACGGCAATCACATTTGATACATCGAAATCTTTTACCGGTTCTATAAGGTGATAGCCACCTTTGCTACTTTTATGAACAAAATAACTCGTAAAAGGTGAATTAATAAAGCGTAACTCACTACAGATTTATGATAGTAATTAAATTTTATACAATGAACATTTATAAGATTCTGTTGCTGACGCTACTCTCGGACCGGCCGAGCAGTAATTTGATATAATAATGTTGCTTATAATAATTACGGAGCTAATTCCGATTCGGTGCTCGGAACAAATGTAGACACAGACAGTATATATTTTATACTAACATATATATGTTGAAAGTTTATTTGCGGTCAATTGGTTTTTTGATTGAAGGTATGCTGAAGAGGTATGCTCGAGAGTGTACAGAAATGCGCCGTATGCACAATAAATCTATGACGTCAATGGTGAAAATAATGCGCATAAAAGCTCAGCGATGTTTTACAATCCGTTACGTGTTTCAACAACTTACTGTAACTTTACAATTTAATCACAAAAGGTACATAGTAATTTAGAACATCACTTGCCAATAACGACGCGCTATCCTACCATAAACCCACTTACATAAATATTTACTATACGTATGCAATAATAATATTATTTATCATTGTTTCTGAAACAATAGATCGTATCATTTGAATAATTTTATCTGATACAAGTGTTCGCAGTTACCGCGCGGGTGTATAGTCGAATACACAAATGTGATTTGAACAAATTTGCACAGTATTAATGTAATTGGCTTAAATTATTTTCAACATAATAATGTCATGCTTGTTTTCGGTGAATGGAAATTTCAACACACCGCGTAAGTTACTGTTTGTGTATGTTTAGAATTTGTTTTTAATTTTTGTTGGTAAATACAAAAACTGTCAGATGTTACAAGAGTAACTCCAGAACTGCTTGTCAGACGTCGCTTAACATATCAAAACATCGTAATCACCACCTTTCGATCAAAAATATTTTTTATATCGGTCCACTCAGTAAAAAATTCTGAGGTAACACACACATACACATACATTTATTTATGTATAAGTATTATTTATGTGTAAATATACTCAAATTGAGAGCCTCCTCCTGTTTCGAAGTCGGTGAAAAAAGCACTTTTGTCGAGGAGTTCCTTGCTAATCCTTATATGTTTCCCTTATTAAACTTCCACAATTAGATTTCAATAGAATTGTTAACGTGTAAAATAACAAAGCTGAGATCGTGGAATTGAGTTGTAACAACACGATACTGAAACTCTTTTCTTCGCGACTGTCCATATTCAGACAATGTAAGCTTTCGAGTGCTGGTCACGGCATTCACTGAAAATAGGACTTAATTCATATGGGAAGAAAGTTTATTTTTATTAAAGGGATTTTGCATACGTTACCTAGTCCATTACACTCGACATCTTAGCTTCTTCTGAGAGTGTTACCGCGCAATGTATTACAACCACAAGCAAATACTCGCTGGAACAGCCTTGGGAGATCTACTTCTATTTCATTATGTCAAAATCTAGGCGTGTAATAAAATAATAAAGTGTCTGTGCGTGGGAGTGAATTGTTTGCAAGTTTATGATTCAACGGCAAAATGTCTTATTCGCTCTATCTGTATTGTATTACATGGTGTTCACAGATATGGTCTGATGAACTGATCGTTGATAGGTAGCCTGCGCCTAGTCTAACAAGCAAACGGTACACGCTACGACAACCGGTACATTAAAATAAGACTTAAAAGATTATTTTTAATAGATTTAAGCTTTATTTTTAAATTTGACGGGACATTCAAATGGAAGATATAGATTTCTCTATCTTTTTAGAATTATTGCGTGTTTGCCTTTTGTGTCGTAAGACATGACCTGGGAAAGACCTTTTATTAACGTTTGAATATGTTGTCATTTCAACCTTTAAGTCACGTTCCTGGGCTCAGTTTTCTTCTCTCTGTGTGAGGAGCACGGGTGGTCCATCACGCTGGTCAAAGTAAGTTAGTAGATTATACCTTTGAGAAATTGAAGAACTCGGGAATGCTAGTTTTCTCACGATATTTTCCTTCACAGAAACAAGTGAATTATATTCTACTCCTACTAATATTATAAACGAGAAAGTTTGTGAGGATGGATGGATGTTTGGTACTCTTTCACGCAAAAACTACTGCACTGGTCTCGATGAAATTTGGCACAGAGATAGATTATAGCCCGGAATAACATATTCGCTACTTTTTATCTACCACGCGGGAGAAGCCGCGAGTGGAAACTTGTAAGCACATATTTTTTAATTTTAAGATGCGCGCAGGATTAGATCTCAGACTCTCCCATTCGAAACACCCTCGTTCGTACACTATCATTGTTCTTTCCATTAGGTATCGCCGTATACACCATCTAGCAGAAAAATAGTTTTCATATTTTAAATATGGAGTATTTTTGATAAAAAGTAAAAGACAGTAAAAAGCTTTTGGCAAACATAACGGGAGCTTCCGAGCTGAGCAGATTTTAATTTATGTTCCGAACATTGGCATGCGATCTGTATAATAGAATGTACATTTGTTTGTTATTTTAAGCCAAACCCGGAACTTCGAAGTGGCTCAAAATTGCTGTTTCTTTTTGTTACTATAAGTGCTTCACAAGATACTATCCCATTTGGTTGTTGTAGCCTAGTTCTATTTGAGCCTTGTGCAAGACCTTCGGGTGATATAAAAACTTCTTAAACTTGGTCATCTGGAGAAGAGTAGGCGTGTACGCTCTAGTATTCTACTAGTAGTAGTATTCTAGTAGTAGCAGTAGAGTATCAGTCATTAGGAGTGAACCGTGCATTATTGGCTCATTCATAAAAAAGACGGAAAATTGGCATAATTGCGTAATAAAATACTAGTCATTTTCTGACTTCAGTCATCATGTTATTTATGTCATAATATTTAAATGTTATTATTAGAATCTTAAGTATAGAAGTTTCTTTTTTGGTTGAACCAGCTCTATAAAAATAGCTCTTGTAGTGTTACCCACTGAAATAACTCCCCAATAAATTAATGTAAAAAAACTACTTTCGGAAACTTAAAAATTAGGTGAGATAACGAAAAACATTAACATTCACTCCCACTTTTGACCGAAGACCGGAAAAGTGAGAGTGAGATTTGCAGGCGAATTAAAAGTTTAGTTAAAATATTCGGGTGGTCGGGCGGTGTATTTTAATTTATTTGATGTAATGTGATGTGCGCGAGAGGGCGCATGCGTCGTTCTGCGAACGTTTCGGCCGTTTTATGTGTTTATGTATTCTAATTTTATTGTTTTCTTTATTTGCGTCCCACTTTTGTTTGGTTCCGAGCCCGGCATTGTTTGCCGTCGTAAACGCCGATTTAGATGATAAATAAAAAATTGTAATAATAAAAATTTGCCGTATGAAATTTTTTATTTAGTAAACGTATTTTTCTCGCGCCGCTTCGGTTCTTAATGTTCGATGTTATGCTCGCGGGGAATGAATTATACTTGTTTATACGCAATTCTGTCGCTAAATTCAAAACAAGTTCTCTGTTCCTTATTTCAGAACAATACTTTGACAACAACTCTTAAATTATGTATGTGAAAAATAATAAAACAAGGAACTTAGCTGATGAAATATCACTACATATATGTATGTAGGTAGGTGCATTTAAACAGGGATTTAACTTACAAAGATTTTTAAAATTGATAAATTATGCATTAAAAGGTCAAAATGAGTCACTGATCCCCTGACAGTCGCCAATGGTAAATATTCATGAGCGTGTTTGTGCTTCGGAGGGCACGTTAGTCTATCTATCTTGGTTGTTAAAATTAGATGACATTTTCAGGACCAATGCTCCATTCATCATTACAACTCATAACTGTTCCACTACTGAGGTCAGATCTCCACTTACTATGTTCGGGGTACAGGCCATAGCCCACCACGCTGGCCAAATGCGGATTGGTGATCTTCACACACCTTTGGGAACTTTATGTAGAACTCTCAGGAGTGCAGGTTTCAGCACGAAGTTCTCCTTCAACTTCTGATACGCACGCATCTTTAAAATCTAGAGGTTGTGCAGCAGGATTTGAACCCATGTCCTCCCGTCCGAGTGACCAGCGGTCAAACAGACCATCACGTAACTCAATTTTCCATTCATTCAGTTCAATTACTATTTTGGTTACATTTTGAAGCAGACTCTATGTTATGAAACAGATTTCATTAGATGGCGGTATCAACGGCAGGCCACATAAATGAACCTTATATCATTTTAATTATAACGAGAGCCGAAATGCGTTTATTTCGTTTATTGATACATCGCTATTTGTATCAATATTGAATATAATTTCTACCTATGTATATACTGTATACATATAATAATTAGAAATGCAGGTCTCATATTTCACTTAATGTCATGGTACTTTATGTTTATTTTTGCAAAATTTTGCGTAATAAATTTCGACAAATTGTTGGAATTTCATCTGTAACGGAATTGATTGGTCTTGTGATTGGTCTCAACTCTAGTGACGTCACATGCCTGTAAAATCGGAATCCTAGACATACTAATAAGAGAGTTATGACGTCACGTGCCAGGTGTGCGGCGGCGTCAAAAAGAAGTGCGGCTTTGGGGTTGTTTTCAAAATTCTAATTTTTCTGTTGATTATACAAATAGTTTTATTTTCCAAGAAATATTAACGTCGTATACTTATTATAACATATAGAATGAACTAATAATATATGTATAAAAAAATGTCAAATACCCTATTGTTAATAGTAATTATAAGTTGTATTTACTATTTTTTCAATCTTCTCGATAATTCGACGAATACCGACTTTCTCAAAATGGTGCATGAGTAATTGATGCTTCGCCCCAAAAAACCTTGATTGACCTAACCTAACTCGACCCAAGTAGTTCTGTAAGAGTGCCAATTCTACCCGAGCAAGTAGTCCGCAGCAAGCAAGCAGGTTCAGAGAGTGCCAACCCTACCCAAGGCATGTAATTTTAAACAGGGCGAGCTTACACCACAGCGGCCGTGTACCGGGATCGGCACAAAACCAGTTTTTATTGTGAATTAATATTAATAATGAATACTTCAAACTGGCGCGATTGTAAGTTGTAGCTATAGTTGTAATTAAGCACGATTATTGCGGCATTTGCAATTATCCACAATGTATGACCATGGTGATTCGAATTCCGTTTCCGTTCCACTGACTCCGACCGGCTTCGGCCACCTTCGGGCATCTTCGGCCGTCTTCGTCGATCAGCGGCATGTCAATGAAAACGCGTTCCTTCATTCCAGGGATATTATTTAAACTAATCGTTATCGGATATACGAAATAAAATTTTGTCGGTAACCAAATTATATTAAAGTTTCGAATAATATCGTATAGGGGCGAAGTGCCTATTAGGGAACCTGTACTCGCGCGTGTAAACAACCGGGAACTCCATGGTCAATGCAACTGCGTTGAAATATTGATGTAACAATAACTAAATTGCAAGTATTCCATTAAAATGTTTAGCATTGTGTCGATGTGTTATTTGAAATCAGTCGTCTATGAAATCTCCCATAAAATAGGCGCCTGATTATTGTTTAACAGCCCGAAGAAGATAATTGGCAGGTTTACGTAATATTGTGTTGTAATATGGGTACATACCTACATTAATTGACAAGTTACAAAAAATCATCACAAGACATGATATGAGTAGTATACATGGTATGAGAACATCCAGCGAAACAGAATGACAAGGTTACTTTTACAAAACGTCACTTTGTACAAAGATATCTATCTAACGAGGTGCAATTTATATTACTGACGCCTATTCCGGAGTAACGCCTAAAATAGCTCTCAACTCGCCGCCAGAAAAAACTCGCAACAACCATAAAATATGGCGACCGCTAAGCAGCAAAACAAAGTGGCTTACGTTTCAATTATTGTGCCAATACTTTGACTAAACGATCAATTAGCAGTTTTTGACAGTGAATCCTGTTTCTCTGTTAAATTCTGTTCAAGTTAGCAAAAGGTTGTTTATTTCAAGTGTAGCATTCAAATGCAAATCGGATTCCGAAACTGCTAACAAAAGTGCTAGTTGAATTTTATCATTCAGAAGTTTATACTTTGCTTTTAAAACAAAAGGCGAGAGAAATTAACATCTAGGCTAAATTTAGTACGTGACTTTGCTTAGAGTTGATGCAGTCTGGATCGAAAATGTCTTTTAAATGCACTTTGGTATGTACAGCGACTATCTGTCTATACTTTTGGAGCGGTTTTCTCATATAAAAATATGTTATACTACATTTTGATGTAAATGGATATAAAATTATTACGGATATCTGTTCTTTTAGATGGTTTTAATTTATATTATACAATTCTTCGCCTGCGGCTTCGTCTAGGTGGTAGGTACGCTGGTAAAAAGCAGCCTAAGTGTTATTCCAGACTATAATCTATCTCTTTGCCAAATTTCATCTAGATCGGTTCACTAGTTTTTGCATGAAGGAGTAACATACATCATACTTTCGGATTTACAATATTAGTAGTAGGTTTTTGAAGGAATCCGACAAGACCTACGGAAAAGATATATATTTTTGTTGAAACACGCACTCCATTTCTACATGAAATATTATGTTACTTTATTATCAGACTTCGGAGAATTTATGTCAAAGATGTCATTTCGTGATTTTCGATATGAGGCATTTTTAAATCGACCAATAACGATTTAGAAACTACATGACTTTACTTTGATTGAATTTTTGGACATTAGAATGTTACCTTAGCTGCCTAGTTGGTTGTTGTTGTTGAACGGAGGGTAGAAGCAGGTGGTGCATAACCGTCGTATCTGCAATTGCATAAAAGGACTCGTATAAAAATACATGAAATATTCAAACTAATGGGGGCGGTGGTAATTGAAGGTCGTTTCCGTATGCGTCGGACTCGTCCCTGTAAGTTCGCACGCAGAACTCAGCCGGTCGATGCGGGCCACATTTTACGTTCTATTTCCGAAGAAACACGAAACCAACACGAGCAACAGCTATAATAAATTTCTTGTCTTATAAAAATAAAAGTTTTCTTTTTGCCAGCGCAGCTCGGGGCGGCCGCCACAGTGTGGATGGAAACGGTACGACAATCAGAGTACCGGCATAATAGAATCACAGCTTCAACCCATTATTAGAATACTGTGCACGGGTCTCTCGTGTGATGAGGCCTGAATCTTATATGTTACGACGAAAACAACCCTCGGGAAACAGTAAGGGCATAACTCAGATGTGTAGTCTAAAGAGTTACGTTTCTGTTCTTATGTGTAAACCCGTAACTCTTATGTAACTCTAAAGAAAAACGCCCTTATTGTTTAACGTCGTAGATATATATTATGCCACATGCCTCCAAAATAGCTTAACTACTGCCTAAAGTTATCGACACGAGAGCTTTATATGTCCTCTGAAAATCGAAAGAGTTCTTGAAGAATTTGCTATTAAGTAGTTTTTTACACCCGTTTGTTCATGCCACGGCGTAACTAAGATACATATAATGATTAGTTTTATTTAGTTAACTTATACAGTATCAAGCCCAAAGGAAAATTTAAGACTCGATCTTTACATTATCTGAATTGTCAATGTGGCTAATTTAGTGTCACGCGTGAGGCAACAGGAAGCGACAAAGCGTCGCTCGGCGTACTGTTAGTCGCTACTCTGCGGCAGGGTGGCGCGGAGGGTAGGCTGGAGTTGTGAATTGGCCGCGCAGCCCTCTCCGCATTATCGTGATTCATGCCGCTTATAATTTTATATTATGTTAAAACGGGGGGACGGGTGATATTAAAAATACAAGGGCCCGCCGAGCACTTTGCACCGTCTGCGTGGTAAAACCAAGTTTGTTTGCGCCCAAACTACGAGTATCGATCCGGCGGACGCCGCTCTCGACATGATGTAAATGATAAATTAACTCAACGACTTAATATTTTTACTTATATCAATATGCTACTATATTGTCAGTGTTACTTAATTTTAGAACTTCCTTATATTGAATTCGGTCGTCACAAATTCTTTGGTAAAGATCTGATATCTACCGCTTGCGATCTACTGCATCTGAGATGTATTTTAAAAACATTTTTTGTATACGATAGGAGCCCTCTGTGCCCACGACTCGCACCGGGGAGTTTTGGTGGCTTGGGGATATTTCACGTTCGTGCCACTCTATTATTACGCAACTGACTATGCAGCTGTGGTTACTGGTTGCATGGTGGGGCGTCCGGGTTCGAATTCTGTACGCATCTCCAAATTATGTTCCCATATAAATTGCCCGTGTCGGTTTTCCGTTGTAATTATATGTGGGTACAACTTTGTAGATACTAGTCATGAGCGAATAAAAAGGTTTTTCAAATTTGTGTAAAGGTTTTTACTGTAATCTTCGCAATATCGACTCTTCATCTGATTGATTGGAATAACATTAAATTCTAACGAAAAAATGTAGTACTTTCTAATAATAAAAACACATTAAAATCTTTAAATTAAATCGATGTGTACAAAATTCATCAACGCAGTCGAAGTCCGTTAAGAAAACTACAGAATTTAATAAAATCTATGTAATAATATACGCATTGATAAATATAACCCAATACCTACTCTTCAGATGACGCCCAAACTTATATGGAATCACACGACAAGTTCCAGCTTCCGAATAAAATCATCAAAATCGGTTCAGCCAGTAACTACATAGTTATGACGAAACATGCATAAAAAATACAGTCGAAATTAAAACCGGATTTGAAGTCGGCAGAAACTAATTAATTATAACTTCCCTAACATATCGACGATACCTGATATTAATAAAAAAATCAAGTTAAAGCACAAAATAAATAGCCGATTTATAAATAAGGATTTCAAAACAATTCACATCGGTTTAGATCAAGGATGCTCAACCTTTTAGACAATCGGGCCAAACTGAGGAATGATCAATTTACTGCGGGCCACTAGTAATTGTGTAGTTGTATAATGCGGGCCATTTAAAATCCATTCGCGGGCCACACTATGGCCAGCGGCCTGAAGTTGACCAGCCTTGGTTTAGATTTTACACCCAATGTTACTCATAATCCTAAATTACAGCCATATAAAAATAGTTATCCTGTACAAGGAGCGGTGTCAAGTGATCAGTCCTTATCCAGCAAACAGGTAATTAGGAGAGGATTGGTAATAATATTTAACGGCTACCACTGTGACTTACTTTTTAATACTGTTTATATGGAAAAGCATTAAAGAACAGTATTGTGTAATGCGAATTCTTAAAAGGTGTGTTAACCTATTAGGTAGATACGTCGTTGTTATTGCTAACACTGTTAGGTTATGAGAGATATTAACTTTAACAGAACCTGAATTTCAATGAATTCTGTTTATACTGGATTATATGAAATATCTATTTATATTTGTTTGTGTGTTTGAACTTTCGTAATGCAGGAGTAAAAGCTAATCCGTTTGTGAGAAAACTTTGACAAGTCATTGCTTTTACATTTGGTTATTAACAACAAGTTTTTAAGGCCTTGAAGAAGAAATTTGAAATCTATCTATACTAATAATAAAATTGTAACAGGTTCAATTCTGTACATTAATATTTTTTAAAAAGGTTTAGGCTTTGTTATGTAGGGACCAAAACATTTTTTTTGGATTTATTGTCTGTCTTTCTGTCTGTCTGTTCGAGCGTCACGCAAAAACCACTGGAGTATATAGCTTATATGACAACATCCAATCTTCATCAGAAGCGGAGCGAGGGCAATTTCTGATGATGCAATAAAACAAGTTTTTCAGTCTGGTGAGTCTATGCATTAGGTACATAAGAATAGAATATTTGGTTTTTAAATTAGAATCTGTTCGAAATTAAATTTGATAACTAGATGTTCAATTCTAACAAACTTGTCTTTTTTTTCCGTCTGTAGTCTTTCTAAATTTGTTGCTAACATTGCAACTTCAGCCGTTTTCTTACAAACCTACGACCGTTGAAATGAAAAGCATTTATTTCGTATTAGGAACCAAAAAGCTCTCTTAACTACAGTCAAAATTTAACAATAAAAAGTCCCCTACATCGAATATGAAATTAATAACAATATTTAATACAAATATGGTACAAATCGATGCAATAACGATTCAGTAACTTCCGTTGTCATGGCAACATGCGTGGCACGTCAGTACTGTTAACATTTTATTATTAAATAACAATTTGGAATGGATACCGCTCATATGAAGGTATGCCTTATCTAATAGCTTTGAAACGTTAGAGTATGTTCAAATGTACTCATAACTCATGCAGACAGATCTAGTGCTGTAACTCGACCTCAAAATAGCGTTTTAATAAAACTAAAACAGTGATATGTAGAACACCAGGGGTAATATAATTTTACCTTTTCTTAACTTATTATTGATTTTCGTTACTCAATATTTATTAATGTTGTACATTATAATTAATGTATTATAAGTAATTATTATTAGTGCATTATAAGTAAAGTACATTATATATTTTTTCATGTAAATTATGCGTATTTGAATGCACACACACACAATACGCAGGTTTCTATGTAAACTACATGTATTTGAATGCACACACACACAATACACTGGTTTCTATATAAACTATGTGTATTTGTTTGCACACACACACACACAATACACAGGTTTCTATGTAAACTATGTGTATTTGTTTGCACACACACACAATACACAGATTTCTATGTGAACCACGTGTATTCGTATGCAAAAACATCCAATATGCAGACAGACACATGAAGAACACGAAGGGTTAATTAGTGTATTAAATAGTACAGTATCTGGGATATACCATTTTCGCTAAACGATTACTTCTCTCAGATTCGGCAGGCTGATAACAAGTACACTTACATCACTTGATGGTCAAGGGTTCGGACTCCGGAGGCTAAAAAGCATCGTGCAAAGGAGACCGAGTAAACGTATATATCCTATCTCATTCACTCGCTTGGTAAATCCTATAGATATGTACATTTGTCTCTCTTTACTGTTATTTTTTCGTTTCACTCCAATGGACGGCAAGTGACAACCGCACGGAACAGGAATCGTTCCGTTGTATCATAACAGTCCTTGCGTAATCTAGTAAAATACTATTCATTATTTACGCATTTTAACCAAGTAAATGGGAATATAGTGAAAGTGGTCTGAGATGCGTAACATTATGTTAGTACATTATCTGTGAAGGGAAATTATAATCCCTACTTGATTACTAAACCATTTTCGTATGGGATATAAGATGAGGTAACGTCAGTGATAGACTGAGTTGGGCGTACCCTGGTCCAAAGATAGGCAAGCTGGATATTTTGTCGATTTAACACGTATGTAAAATATGTGATTTTTCGACAACTAACGAGACACGCGGCCGCGTGTCAAAGCCATAGTTGAAAAATCGGTGTTAGATAATCACTCGATTATCTCGGCACAGTGCCTTAGGTACTGTAAACTTGCCCACTAAGTTGCATCCAATTAGGGATGAGCGAGAGGAACGAACGAGCGAGAGAAACGAACACGCCCAACCTGTTTAACTATTTTAGTTAGTGCCATCGTTATAGTCAATAAATATTGTTATTAGTTCATTATTAATTACACTGTTCTATAGACTGTGGTAGTTTGTGCAAATCATGAAATTTAAATTGTCGCTGTTCTTGAA